>JASFCY010000193.1:0-15201 GCA_036940585.1 Cyathus olla
GCTAGTAACTGGGATATGTATAGAGTTAAAAACTATAAAATAATAAAGATCTGTAGTATAGTGGTTAGTACATACATGCTTAGTAAGCTTCAATTCTGAAGATTGTTGATTTGAATCGCATTGAGATACTCTAAAAAAAATTGGAATACTATTATTTTTACTAAGAGAAAGTAGAGATAGATACTTGTTAGGACTCTGTATGGATTACATACAGATTACTAATGATTCCTAAACTTGAAATATGTATAATTTACATGGATATTGCAAGTTTGTGCAAATTTACTAGAAATTTGAATAGATTCTGTACAGATTATCTGGGAGAGTATAAAGAGCTTATTAAAAGACCCAGAATAAGCCAGATATCAAATAAAGAATCCAGAGAGTAAGATGTAAGAATAGAGAAAGCATAATTATAGCCTGAAGTCCAAAGTAAGCAACTGGATTAATGCAAGACTAACTGCATACCTAAAGTCCAAATTAAGCAACTGGGGAATTGCTACTGAAAAACTCCAGTATATATACATAATTATCTACTTGGCATCAAGGAGAAAAGATAATCAAAGAATGATAATCAAAAGACACAGTACATCAAAGATTGATGAAGGCTATATAAAGACTATATAGTCTGGAACATTCTAGAGTAGTCTAGATCAACTGCTAGAAAGAAAAGTAACAGTTCACTTTTAATACTGAAGTACTAGTAGCAGGTATTCTAGAGATCTTTATAAAATCAAAAGCCCTAGGACATTGATTATTCTCCTCCACAATGAAAGCTAAGTAGATAAAAGCCTTGTTCAAGTTGTTCTTTATGGGTAAGGAGGAAACAAAGTTGTTGTAATTCTCTGGAAGTATTCTAATAAGAACTATAGATGTGGATTTCTTATTTAACTTGAAGAAATCAAAGTGTACAGGGCACAAATTCTGAATAGTGTATGTAGAACTGGCTACTCTATTAATCAGAAACTGCAGGGACTTATTCTTCTTTTTTTTAATTGAAAATAACTCATTATAAGTACTAAATTGAAGTCTAGAATACTTCTGGAGATAGACTTCTTCCAGAGTCTTCTATATCTTAATAGAATCATTCTTAATTCCATTGGAATGAATTTTCTGATCCTACTCCATTATAAGAAAGAGAAAACCAGCAGCCTTATCCATAGCAAGCTCTCAATTGTTAATAGCAATGAGCTACTCTTAAATAAGAGAGATAGAGGGAGATGGCTTTAAAGATTTGCCAGAAACAATTCTATAGAGATCTATAGCTTGGAAAAAGACTTCCATATGTTACACTAGTCCATGTAGTTGTTGAAGCTGAGTTTAGCAAAGATGGGGACTTATGGGATAAATCTATAATGAAAAAGTATGCTGATATAGTATATGGAAAGAAAATAAGATCGGAAATAAAGATATTGATATAGAGAATGATAAAATAAAGCTAGATACTGCAAAATGCAGCAAAGAGTATATTAAACAAGTTTCCAAGTAGTTATAGCTTGAGGTCCATAATCTGTTAAATAAAGAACCCAGAAAGTGAGATGTAAGAATAGAGGAAGCATAGTTATGGTCTGAAGTCTGAAGTAAGTAACTGGGGAATTGCCACTAAAGAACTCCAGTATATATATGACTATCTACTTGGTATCAAGAAAAAAAGATAATCAAAAGAAAATAATGATTAGAGAATAATAATCAAAAGATACAGTATATTAAAGATTGATGAAGACTATGCAAAGGCTATATAGCCTGGAATATTCTAGAGCAGTCTAGATTAACTACCAAAAAGAAAAGTACCAGATTATATCTAATAAAAAGAAGTGAAGAGAATTTGTTATCAACTACCAAAATACAGAATATTTATATACTGAAAGAAAAGTCTAGACCATATAATGGTAACCAGATGATAATCAAAAATATAATGGTATATTAAAAATGTAATGGAAATTACCAAGATAATCAATATAGCTATACAATCTAGAACAATCCAGATATAGCAACCAACAAATAAAAACCAGCTACTATGGTAATTAAAAAACTATAATCTACATGGTTTTTGCCTTTTCTCCTATAGAGAGAAGTCTACTTATATATATTTTACAAATAATATGATGAAGAATATATAGAAAAGGAGATAAGCAAGGTGAGAAAGAGAGAAATTAAGATACTATTAGAAGTAATTTGTCACTTCTTTTTTCATCAGTTGATCTAGATTTTTCTAGAATATTCTAGACTGCATAGCCTTTGTATAGCCTCTATCTATCAAAGATTGATGCTATTTATCAATCTTTAATGAAATATCTTTTGATTATCTTTTCTTCTTTAATCATTATTTCTTTATTATCAATCTTTGTATCAAATGAAGAATCCAGAGAGTGAAATGCAAGAATAGAAGAAGTACAGTTATGGCCTATAATCCCAAGTAAGCAACTATATTAATAGAAGGCTAACAACCTACCTGAAGTCCAAAGTAAGCAAATGGAATATTACTACTAAAGGACTCCAGTATATATACATGATTATCTACTTGGTATTAAGGAAAAAAAATAATTAAAAGGAATTGATAATCAAGGGATATATATATATATGACTATCTACTTGGTATTAAGGAGAAAAAATAATCAAAAGACACAGTATATTAAAGATTGATAAAGACTATGCAAAGGCTATATAGCCTGAAATGTTCTAGAGCAGTCTAGATCAACTGCCAGAAAGAGAAGTACCAAATTACTTCTAATACTTTAATTATCTTTTCTCCTTGATGCCAAGTAGATAATTATATATATATACTGGAGTTCTTTAGTAGAAATTTACTAGTTGCTTCCTTTAAACTTCAGATTGCTGTTATCTATTCTTGCATCTTACTTCTAGATCTCTTCATTTAATAGATACTGACCTAGATACAGCAGAGACAAATGCAGGTACCTTGATACCCAGATACTTTGGTATTTAATATACTGTGATAATCCTGTTTGTCCTTATTGTAAGCCAAAGCTATCAGATTATGGTGTCAAGTAGAGAGACCTGGATATGAGATGCAAGAACAGATAATAGCAATCTGATGTCCAAAGTAAGCAACTGGGGAATTGCTACTGAAGGACTCCAGTATATATACATAATTATTTACTTGACATCAAGGAGAAAAAATAATCAAAAGATATTTCATCAAAGATTGATAAACAGTATCAAACTTTAGTAGATAGAGGCTATGCAAAGGCTATGCAGCCTAGAATATACTAAAACAATCTAGATCAACTAATTGAAAAAGAAGTACCAGATTACTTTTAACATATGGTGTAATCTCTAATAGGTGCAAATGTATTTCTCTTAGTATATATTATATAGTTTGGGGATCAAGATCCTGATAAGTATTTTGCTGCTTATCTATTTATATATTTACTATCAGTTTATCTATATAGAATATTTTCTTAACTATTAGAGAATGCTTGTTATCTCTATTGTTTGGTTTTATTGGACTGCAATCTCAGTTACTTAAGACTTTATCAAAATGGAATATTTCATATATATATTATTATATACCAAAATTGATTTGATATAATATATGAACTGGAATATATAGATGCAAAGTGAAGAAAATGAATGCAAACAAATACCTAGTAACTACCAGGAAAATATAACATTATCATTATTAAATCCTTACAATATTTGATTATCTGAATAAAAGAATTACTCAAGTTTATAGAGAGATCTATGGAACTCAAAAAACTATTGTTCAACTAACTTAAAGTCTATATAATTACTCATAAACTCTATTATTATTGAGTAAATATACTGCTCTACAAACAGAACAATATAAATACAAACAATAGAAAAATAGACTCTTTTCCCATATAATTCTGCAAATAGAATTATTGTTTGGAAATACAATACAAAGCTACTATACTATTAATAGAAATCCATTGTTAGATAATATAAATATAAATTCCATTGTTTAACAATGTAAAACTATAAATAGAAATCCCATTGTTCCATAGAGAACAATGGAAAATCAGAGTATGGAATATGATTAGTAAGCAAATTGGAAAAGGTATATAAGGAGAAATTTTTGTAGAAAGAAAGTATTTATATTTTTCCCAATATATTTATCCCCAGTTACTCAGTAGTTATTATCTTGTTAGTCATTGTTCTTACATAATAGAAACAGTTCTATTGTATATTGCTTATTATTATCTGTAACTATTTATCATTATCTATTACTATTTATATCAGTCTACTGTAGTCTATTGTCTTATACTTTATACAGATGAAGTATTTATTTGTTTCTGTCTTTTGAAAGTAAAAGACTAGTATCTTGATCTATATATAGCTTGATTGCTATATTCTCTTACCATTAGAGATATTGAAAATTACCAAGAATAATATTCTCCAATATTCTGATGCTAGTATGAATAAAGTTACTTTCTGCAAATATCATAAATATATAATATCTTAAATGACAATATATCTTTTATTTCTAGTATAATTTCAGCTTATATCCCCCTTGCTACAAAGTTTATATTTTTATATCTCTTAATTTTACTTTATTTAGATGCTCAACCAACCATGCAAGATCTCTATGTAAGCTACTTAGAATACTCTTTTTAGTAAGTCTTTTTCCTTATATATAGTCTTTGCATTGTTAGAAGTGATTTGGCACTTCTTTTTCTGGCAGTTGACCTAGACTACTCTAGAATGTTCTAGGCTATATAGCCTTTGCATAGCCTTTATCAATCTTTGATATACTGTATTCTTTGATTATTATTCTTTGATTATCAATTCCTTTTAATTATCTTTTCTCCTTGATATCAAGTAGATAATCATGTATATATACTGGAGTTTTTTAGTAGCAATTTCCCAGTTACTTACTTCAGACTTCAGGTATATAGTTAGTCTTGCATCAATCTAATTGCTTACTTTAGACTTTAGGCCATAACTGTGCTTTCTCTATTCTTGTATCTCACTCTCTGGATTCTTCATTTGACATATATAGTCTTTATTAATCTTTGATATACTTTATCGTTTGATCATTATTCATTAATCATCAATTTCTTTTGATTATCTTTTCTCCTTGATACCAAGTAGATAATTATATATATATACTGGAGTCCTTTAGTAGCAATTCCCCAGTTGCTTACTTCAGACTTTAGATATGTAGTTAGTCTTACATCAATTTAATTACTTATTTTAGACTTCAGGCTATATCTATACTTTCTCTATCCTTATATCTCACTCTTTGAGTTCTCTATTTGATAGACTTCTGGGAACTTAATACCATTAGTAAAAAGGACTACTACTTCTTATTCCTTATCTCCAACCTCCTCAATAGTTCTCAACTATACTCATATTTATACCAAGATTGATTTTCAATATGTATATTATTTAGTCTGTATAGTTAAAGGTAACAAATGGAAGACTACTTTTCATACTTACTATAGTTTATTTGAATGACTTATTATGCCATTTGGACTTATTAATGCTCCTGCAGCTTTCAAGTAGTTCATGAATGATATATTTAAGAATATACTTGATGTTTCTGTAATAGTTTATCTTGACAATATCCTTATTTACTCCAACAATCTTTCACAGTACTGCTAATATGTTTGTAAGATTCTCTAATATCTCTATACAAGTAGTCTCTATGCTTATGCTGACAAGTATGAGTTCCACTCTAACTCTGTAGAATATCTGGGCTATATATTATTTCCTGATAGACTTATCATGTCTAAGAAGAAGGTCAAGTTTATTCTGGATTGGTCTAAGTCCAAAAAGGTAAAGGTTATTCAGTTCTTTCTAGGCTTTACCAATTTCTATTATCTGTTCATTGAACATTACTCTGATATCATTGTTCTACTTACTTATCTGATTTAAAAGGATTTAAAGTGGAACTTTGTTCCAGTATATTAAGATTCCTTTAATAAGCTTAAGAAAATCTTTACCATAGCTCCAGTACTCATCCATTGGATACCAGATACTCAGATTATTGTAAAGATAGATGTATAATACTATACACTTAGAGTAATCCTCTCTATTATTGCTGACAATGGAGAAATTCATTTCATAGCTTTTTACTCCTGTATCTTCACAGCTTTAGAACTCAACTATAATGCTCAAAACAAAAAACTCCTTACTACCTTCAAGGTATTTTGAGTATAAAGATATTATTTGAAAGATTCAGGATTTCTAATTGATATGGCCATAGACTATAAAAATCTGGAATATTTCTCCATTACCAAAGTCTTTACTCAGTAACTGTTAGGACAATACTTAGACAAGGCCACCTAACAATAAACAAAAGACTGAGAGAGAGAATCAATGACTAGGAAAAGTGGAAATCCTGAGAGATTGAAGCTAAGGAATGTCTACTGTATAGGAGGGTTTATATACTATTAAGTATCTACTATCTGATTATTACTAAAGAAATAGTATAAAAGATAAAGGAATAGTGCTGACTAAGAATAAAGTCATAAAGAATAGTATGGAATGTAAAAGAACAATGATGACTAAGAATGAAGTCATATGGAATATTATAGAAGGAACTAGAATAGTAATAGCTACTGAAGAAAAGTAATGACTAAGCATGGGACTAATACCAAACAATTACTAAGGCTATTGCTAAACAAATAATAACTAAGACTATTGCTAAACAACAATCAAGGCTGATGCCAAACAAGTCAAAATAGTCTATCTGGAAGTGATTTCTGACAGTAATAAACTCACTGATTGGAGTATCTTTTACAGTTTTATCTTCAGACTTTGGAACAATATATCTGTGTTTATTATAATTACCAATAGGACAATTGGGTAAATTTTATACTTCTTACTAAGTTTACTTACAATAATGCTTCAAGTACAACTATAGGTATTTCTTCTTTCTTTACTAACAAAGACTATAATTCTAGTATCACAGTTTATTTGGAACAAAATCTTTCCTTTATCAGAGTATATGAGTTTACTATTGATCTCAATAAACTCTACCAGATACTGCACTTGGAGATGGCTGCTATATAACAATGATATCAAGATTCTGCTAATGTATATTACATTCTAGCTTCTGAGTTTCCTATTGGTACAAAGGTCTTTGTCAAAGCTTAGTTCTTCCATTCTATATGTCTGGGAAAAAAATCCTCTGAGAAATATCTAGATCTGTTTGAAGTTATAGCATTTTCTGGAACTCATTTATGCACTCTATATTTTTCTAACAACTTTCAATCCATTTATTCTGTTTTTCATATCTCCATGCTAGAGTCTGCAGTAGAAAATACCATCCCTGACCAAATAATTCCTCCTCCACCTCTAGTTGACATTGAGGATGAAACTGAATTTGAAGTTGCTAAACTACTAGACTCCAAAGTCAATTGCTAATTACATTGTAAACTCTGATACTACATCCAGTGGACTGGATATGAAGGTATAAATAAAGAATTTTTATGGCTTCCAGTAATATAATTGGAATATGCTAAGGACTTACTTGATGAATTTCATGCTAAATATTCTGATAAGTCTGGTTTCATGGAAATTCTTTCTTAAATTTCCTTCAAGTTACTTCTAATTCATCTCTGATTTTTATTACTCAGTTTTTTCTTCAAAACCAAAAAATAATCAATTCATTAACAAAAAATTTGAGTTTATTTCTACAATATACACATTACTAAATCCCCATTGTATGGGATTCTTTTTCTCTGTACTTCAAAAACTCTACCTCTATCTCTGGGATTTCTTTATACATCTTTATTTATAAGGTGACTATCTTATCCACCTCCATTCTCTTCCTTCATTACTCCTCTTTGAATTCCTACTGCCCTTTTACAGCTCATGGAATTATAGGCAAAGTACTTTAAACAATGGTTCCAAATTATATAAAAGCAATGGCTTTGCAATATCTAAATTCCAATGGAAAAATACTTGCAGTAGGCCATAGTAATTATTTTGAGTCAATATGGAATAATCCTCAACTTTATCTATAAATATTTCCTTGGCTCTTCCCATATAAGTTAGGTAGAATTGGAAGCACAAATTTTTCTGATAAAGAGTATAAATGTCATCTACTTGTATATCATAATAAAAGATTCCAAATTGACATAAACTTTCCATTTTTAGCATTCAGTCATAAATAAATGAAAGCTAGTATTATTCAGAGCTTCCTCCTTGTAAATCAAAAATGGTTTGATGATATTAGCCAGTATCTAATGAATATTGATTGGAATGTATTAAATGTCACAATAAAGAAATTAGAAGTGGGACAATACAGTAAACCAGAGTTAGATGCTGAGAAACTCTGTTTTCAGCTTGTTAAAGATCTTGATATTATTTCTAGAAAAATACATGGCTCAATCACAAGTAAAAAATATATATACAATGAAATATAGTCTCTAATAAATTTTCTAGGTATATCACACTGGTATTTTACTCTATCTCCTGCTGACATCCAGCATCCTATTTGCATATATTTTGCTAATTTGAATGAAGAATTTAAATCTATCCTAGGAAAAAATTATGACAATAGACTGTTTAATTTGTCAGAATCCAGTATTCAGTACTCAATTCTTCCATTTGATAGTGATATGTTTTATTAAAGATATTCTTAGTATTGATACTAATTATCAAGAACTGTATGGAAAAATAAATGGATATTATGGTATAATGGAACAACAAGATTGACTAACATTGTATTTATATACTTATCTCGATTAAGGATAAATTAAATCCATAAGAGATGAGAGAAAAAAATTTATCTCCAGATTCTGGTTGGCAAAAGAGTATAATTAGTTGGTTAGAAGAATATTATACTGGTAATTTCTTAGTAGGAAGCTTTGAGGAGATTTTACAAAAAACTCAATTAAAGAGCAAAAAATTACAGGTTATATTGATTCCACTCAAATCTTATCTATTCCTCCACCATCTAATTGTAATAAAAATTATAATAGTGATTACTCAGACTATAAGCAGTGCCAAGAAATACAAAGTTGGAGGGATTACTTTAATACAGTTATAGATGATTTTCTTTTATGATCTAATATCTACAGTTGCAATAGAGATAAAAATAAAGATGAATCTCAAAGCAAGAAAAAAGCTTCCAGTGGTTATATGGATAACATTTGGGGAAAATTCAAGGCTTGTTTTTCTCACCCACTTGTCACTAAAAGCATTGTTGATGAAATAGGTTCAATTTCATTGAAAAAGCTAGAGCCATGGATAAATACTTTCATATCAATAGTAATATATATATTTCAATGCAATACTGATACCACTAGCTTATCCTCAGGTACTACAATTAAAGCCATTGTTTTATATGTCTCTGGCTATATCACAAAGTCCATGCTAAAGACTCATATAATCTTAACTTTATTAGAACAGTTTTCCACAAAAACAATAAGATGATAGGAGGTACCCTTTTAATAAAAGAGAAAGCACACCAATTTATGACAAAAGTAGTCAAATTATTAAGTGTAAAAGCTAAAATGGAAGCTCCGATAATATGTATATATTTTCTCAACAATCTGGACCATTTTACTAGTTATATATTTGTGCTGTTCTACTGGCAATCTTTTATAGCAGAGGCCTACCATATTTTCCAGGCTAAAGAAATAGAAAATTGTCAAAAAATAACTCTGATTTAAATATATATATATATATATTATAGGGCTTTCACCTGTTTATAACTATATTTATAGATTAGATAATCTAGAAAATGTCAGGATCCACTCGCTTTTGTCACGTGACCTACCATGTGACTCATCACATGACACACATGCAGAAACCACAAGGCGACTACGCTTTTACTCAGCTAGCTACGGGCACAGTCTCATTACGATCACTCGACTGTGCGCACAGTAAAGCACAGTGATACACACGACCTACGCATGGACTCTTGACTCATGGTAGACACATGTAGAATAGTATATAAGTAGTAATTAGCACGTAATTACTCCTTAGTCTTAAGCTTGTATATTCCAGACGGTTTATATATCTTTCTTACTCATCCTTCTCTCGTCATTTGTTAGTGTGTGACTTCGACCGTGACAAGTCGTCTGTCGCTTACATTAGCTTAAGACTCCCTCTTTCGACCTCACACACTCCTGTGGAACCCCCACACCACTTCTATTTTTCTCACCCTCTCTCCGTCAATCGGCCGACCAATAGATGTGCACTATATTCGATAGACTCGATCGTTGTGCTTGGAAGCACGAGAGCCTAATAGAGTAACGTTGAGCCCGACTCTAGGCGAATTACCGATCATACAAGGACTGCAAGGGTAATCTTCGGAGAACCCTAAGTCGCCAGTGTCTGGGGAGGCTACCACATGTTGCCCCAGCTGGTTCTATCAGCAAGTTAGTATTCGTGTGACCAAGGCATGTACAGCTGTCATCTGCATCAAAACTTATGCCCGCTACAAGATCTCAGACTCGTCTTCAACTCCGCTCCCGAACCCTCTACCGTCTCCCGACCAATCCTAAATCTCGGACCGTTACCCGAGTACAACCACCAACCCCCTCACTTTCTCCTCAACCTCGGATCCATGTCCTCTCTCCCACCCCTGAGGAAATCCCACTTCTCGAACCCGTATCCCCTTCTCCATCCCGATCACCCACCCCCGTACCTCCTGCCCCGACCGGCGAAAGCCTTAACTGCCGTGATTGTTGGGATCACTACTACTTTTATGGTCCTCCCTGCATCCACATCGATTAAATCATGATCTCCGAGGCTGCACTAATCGCCTTTCTTACAACCTTCCTTTCCCTTTTTATCGTTGGGGGAATTGAACGATGGAACAACCTAAACGATACGGATAAAACCAGGCACACTTCGAATCTGACCACATTGGTAAACCAGGTGATCAGAGAGATCAAACCCGAAAGGGAAGAGAAAGTCACACCCCCTGATGATTTTGAGGGAGACCCAGATCAAGTATCTGGTTGGTATCGACGAATGGAGAACTATTTCGATCAAAAGAGAATCACTTCCGATTGGATACGAATCACCCAAACCTTGATGAAAATCAAGAAGGGTAAAGGGAACATTGCCCAGAGATGGGCAGACACGTATATGGAACGTCTCATCGCTTTCAACAAAGAAAGACAGACATGGAAGGATGAACACAACGGATTGGAACCCTCGTATGAGGAAGTACATGGAAACACGGAGACCGGCGTCTCATCATTCACGATCACCCCGCCATTCCCCAGTTGGAATCAACTCGCCACGGATCTACAGGCATTCTTTGTATCTCCGGAGACCCAGAGTAACACCATTGCTCAAATCGGTAAACTCCGACAGAACAAGCGACCGGTGGAAGAGTACATCCTGGAATTCAACGCATGGGAAAACCTTACCGGATTTAATAACACCGCCCTGGTGGATAAATTCAAGAGCGGCGTTAATCCTGGATTAGGAAAAAGATTAGTGGAGGTTACCGGACTCAAGGATGATTCCTCGATTAATGACTGGAAAAATAAGGCCGTCATATTCGAGAGACAGAAACGAGAATCGGATGCCCGATTCGGAACCACGAACAACTATCAGACAGCCGGGAACAATAGAAACTTCAACTCAGGAAGTCAGCCGGCTAGGATGAACATGAACCCGCCTCGACCTGCGAACCCCGATCAGATCCCTGTCTCACAAGGAGGCAACCGGATGGATATCGACACTATGAAGCGTCGAGGATTATGCTTTAAATACGGCCAACGTGGCCATTTATCTAAGGACTGCCCTAACAGGCAAGGACAGTTTATGAACAGGGCAGTAGACGCCCCATTACGTACAACCACGGACTCTGTAGCCACTATTATACCTATGCCAGACTTATCAGATGACCAGAAAGCGCAATTAGCCGCTAGCTGGGGTTTTCAGCGAGGCCAGCAGTAAGCGCGAACTCGCCGGCCTCTAATTATGTACAAACTTCTGTAGTTATCCCTAGTATAGATCAGGAATCTATCTTATTATCACAGAAGAACAAACAAACTAAGCGCCGCTTCCCTGGAAAGGAAGCCAAACAAGGAAATGTGTTCTGGACAGCACAGCAAATTAAGGATGAAAAACCGGAAGTTGCCATTGGCATACTTGACATTTGGACACATATGAAATGATGACCCGAAGTAACTCACATGACGCTGAAGGAATTGAATAACCTCTCTGATGACGATGTAATAATCGCATTAGAAGAATTACAAACCCCAAAGCAACATATCAGAGGAACTAAGGGAAATCAAATGAACTTACACATGGTCGTCACAACTTTAGACTCTAGGCAGAGTTATGACGTAAAGGCACTCCTAGACAGTGGTAGTACTGGCTCATGCATAGGCAAGGAATTCATACGAAGGAATAGAATCACGGGGAAACAATACCCACGACCCATTCCAGTATACAACACCGACGGCACGTTCAACTCAGGAGGATCGATCACACATTACACAGAACTCCGAGTAAGACTAGGCAGACATATAGAAATGATGACACTGGCAGTATCCAATTTAGGAAAGGCTGACATCTTCATCGGGCATGACTAGTTAAAAACCCACAACCCAGAAATCGATTGGAAGGAAAACACACTGAGGTTCACACGCTGTCCGATCGAATGCACTCCTTTAATCAACACCCTCGACCCCGAGGAAGAAGAGGAAGATCTCGATAAGGAAATCAATTTCGACCAAGGGGATAGACTGATCGCAGTCAACATCATGGAAGAAATCGAGATACGAACGTTCCAAACAACGGCATCCAGAATTGCTGAGGCACAGAACAAGCAGCAATCTAAGACGCATTGGAAACAGTCAGTACCTGAAGTTTATCACCAATATGGAAAGGTATTTGAAAAGGAATCATTCGATGAACTACCGCCGAGACGACCCTGGGATCACGCGATCGAACTCATTCCTGGAGCAAAGGAATTCAATTGCAAGATCTATCCATTAAATCTAGAAGAGCAAAAACAGTTAGACGAATTCCTAGACGAGAATCTCAAATCGGGACGTATCAGACCATCGAAATCACCATGGGCTTCTCCCTTCTTTTTCATTAAAAAGAAAGATGGATCACTCTGACCTATACAGAACTACCGACGATTAAACGAGATAACAATTAAAAATCGGTATCCCCTACCTCTCATTCAGGAATTAGTAGATAAGCTGAAGAAGGCCCGACACTTCACTAAACTCGACATCAGATGGGGTTACAACAATGTTCGAATCAAACAAGGAGATGAACAATATGCCGCCTTCAGAACCAACAGAGGGTTGTTTGAACCATTAGTCATGTTCTTTGGATTAACAAATTCACCAGCCACCTTTCAAACCATGATGAATGACATATTCAAGGATGAAATCGATCTAGGACAAGTAATAGTTTATATGGATGATATCCTAATCTTTACGGAAACACTGGAACAACATCGGTTAATGGTAAAACAAGTGTTGGAAAAATTGGAACACAACAACCTATTCCTGAAACCGGAAAAGTGTTTCTTCGAAAAAACCGAGGTTGAATATCTAGGACTAATTATCTCTCACAACGCAGTACGCATGGACCCCAGTAAGGTACAAGCCGTAAAAGATTGGCCAGTACCAAATAACAAAAGGGAACTCCAGCAATTCCTAGGATTCATCAATTTCTATCGAAGATTTATTGAAGGATTTGCTAAGGTAGCCAAACCCCTCCACGAACTCACTGGAAAGAATGACTGGAAATGGGAATTACCACAAGCAATCGCCTTCTCGGATCTTAAGGAACGAATCTCGACAGCACCGGTATTAGCACTACCCAATGACGACGGAAAGTACCGCGTAGAAGCAGACTCCTCGGACTTTGCCAATGGAGCTATATTATCCCAGGAACAATTAGATGGAAAGTACCAGCCAATCGCATTCATCTCACATGCATTAAACCCTGCGGAGCGAAATTACGAAATCTACGACAAAGAAATGCTGGCGATCATGAGAGCCCTGGAAGAGTGGCGTCAATATCTCCTCAGAGCCAAGGAAACCTTCGAAATTTGGACGGATCATAAGAACTTGGAGTACTTTAAAAAGCCGCAGAAACTCAATAGAAGACAAGCCAGATGGGTTACAGAACTACAGGAGTATAGATTCACCTTGCATCACAAACCAGGAAATCAAATGACAAAGGCAGACTTACTATCCAGAATACCAGGATATGACAAGGGTGAAAATGACAATTCAGACATTACACTCCTAAAACCGGAACACTTCAGAGCACAACATCATGTGATTGGACAAGATGATGACATCATAGAAAGAATCCGAAAATCTCGGAAAAATCATGATAAAGAAGTTATCAAAATGCTCGACCAAAAGGATCCAAATTGGGTTGAATCACAAGAAGGAATAATTTCTTGGAAGAATCGCATCTATGTCCCAAAAAATGCCAAATTACGGGAAGATATAATTCACATCCATCATGACCCGGCCATTAGCGGACACCCAGGAGAATACAAAACCCAGGAATTAATTCTTAGAGATTATTGGTGGCCACGGATGAAATCAGATGTCAAGAAATATGTATCGGGATGCGAAGCATGTCAAAGGACAAACATTCATCGGACAACCAAGAAAGGACCTTTAGATCCAAACATCATCCCCAATAAACCTTGGCAGATCATTTCAATAGACTTCATCGGACCACTCCCGGTATCACAGGGATTTGATTTTCTCATGGTGGTGGTCGATCGATTCACAAAAATGGCAGAATTTGTCCCATGTAACCAAGACATAGACTCTGCAGGTGTTGCTCGAGAATTCTGTGATCATGTGTTCAAACATCATGGACTCCCACAGGTCGTAATCAGTGATCAAGGACCACAATTCAAGTCCGAATTCACAAAGGAATTATCGAAGATCTTAGGAATTAAGATGAACACGTCAACCGCTTACCGACCCCAGACCAACGGACAAGTAGAACGTGTGAACCAAGAGATAGAACAATATCTCAGAATATTCATTAATTACCGACAGACGAACTGGGCCAAATGGATCCCTATGGCACAATTCTCATACAACGACAAAATTCACAGATCAACCGGATACTCGCCATTCTACCTAAACACCGGTCAACATCCATGGAAGGGTACTGGACCCTCAGGTACGACAAGAATAGTGGGAGTCGAAGAATTCGTGGGAGATATTACTCGATTAAGGGAAGATGCAAAGGCCTCATTAGGAATCGCATCGGAAATCATGAAACACCATTACGATA
>JASFCY010000194.1:0-15196 GCA_036940585.1 Cyathus olla
ACGTTGTGGATTTCTCCCTTCGAAGCTGTATCGTTCCGCCCCCAGAACCATCATTGGAGCTCTAGGCTATTCACTCGTCTCAGATTGCATTGGTAGGAATCGGTCAAAACTGTTGTTGGGTGTTGAAGTTCTGGGTGAGATATATCTATGAATGTTGTTGTAGACATGCATTTTGATTGTTAAGTTGTGCGAAGGTCGAGCTGACCGCGATACTGTCAATCAACTGAAGCAGAATCGTGAAGTGGAGTACTGGTAGCTGTCGAGGACGACGAGGCATTGCAAGGGAAAGAATCTCGGTAGTCGCCGGAATTAATAACACGTGATTTTATAGGATGTATGTGACAATAACATGTAACATGCTATGTGACACATGAGCGGGGGGAGGCGTCAGGAATTAGGATCATGATGCACAGAGACTAGACTAAGACAGGTCGACGGAGGCCATAAGCTTAACTCTGGTCGTGCAAGATTGTGGATATTATTGTGTAGATATTTACAAGTGTTGTATTTTGATTCCGGACAAATTGCAGATCAATATAGTCATTAGTGAAAATTTCTAACATGACGACACAACCGTAACACTTTCCATATGAAAAATCGCGCGAAAAAATTAAAGGAGAGAGCTGGGAGATAGATGGGGGAAACGATACAAGAAATTAACATCATTTCCGATAAACTTGAAGACATGAAGGAGATGAGTGTAGGGAATAGCATGCGTCGAGCATAGTGAATCTAAAATAGGCATCGCCGTCGGTCTGAACTTTAGATGAAGGTCAGACATGAATATTGAATGCATGAAAGTGATAGTTGCTTCGCTCACCTAAGACTGGTATCAACACCCCTTATTTTTTACGGCCTCGTTGAATTCGCTCTTAATGAATTCCATGTATTTATTGGAAACACTGCTGCCGACTTTCATCAATCCAGTCCATTCATCACCAAGGGATTCTCTAGTGATGCTTCCCTCAGGAATAGAGGCAGCACGGAATTTAGCGCCA
The DNA here is from genome assembly GCA_036940585.1 of Cyathus olla. Lineage (NCBI taxonomy): Eukaryota > Fungi > Basidiomycota > Agaricomycetes > Agaricales > Nidulariaceae > Cyathus > Cyathus olla. The sequence goes on from JASFCY010000194.1 coordinate 999, forward strand.
ACATCATTTTCCGGAATAGAGGCTACAGACGACTTGGACCATGTCAAGAGCTCACTGAATTCGCAGAGGATATCGTCAGTAGCAAGTTGCGGGTCGAATTGATACCACAACTCTGTCAGCCTTTGTTCTTTTTCTGCTTCTTCCCGCCTTGCATTGCGTTGAGCTGCCCTTGCCCACCTGTCAGTCTTCATATCTTCCGTAGTTTTTTTCATGGCCTCAACCTTTTCTCTGCGCTCATTTTCGAATTTGGACACCCTCGCTTCCACAGATCCCAATTTAGAATTCACCTCAATAAGTGAGACAATGAGATCATTTTCATCTTCTTTCTGCAGTTGAATGTCTCCCTGGATCGTCTTATCCGTTTCAGTCTTTTTTTCATCATCACCTTCTTTATCCAAGAGTAGCTCGTATTTCTCCATACTGAATTCAACCTCCAGTCCCTCTCTATTAATAACTTTGGTTGTCCACCATTCGCCAACAGCGGCAACCACGATCACTGACCGCTGGTATCCATATTTCGGACTTCCAAATAAACATGCCGCTTGATTTTGCACTTGTTTCTGCGCGTTCACCATGGAAACACACAGGGCTCGAATAAATTTAGGCAGGCCAATGATAGTGCGAGAGATGGGCCGCTTGAGTTCAATTAAGGCGAGCGCGAACACCATAGAGAGCGATAAATTCTGGATTGTAGTCCCCAAGTTTTTATGACGTTCAAGGAGACGTTGGAGTTTAGCCACGTCAAGATTCACTCCGGGTGAAGTGCTCGAAGAAATAAGTGGCATCAATGCGCTAAAGTCTGTAACGACGCCTCGAGCTTTTTGGTCTGCAAGGGTGCGGGTCGATGCCCTAAACTGCTCTACAAAGTCCAGGTCGGCGCCGTCGTTCAGATCCGCAGCGAATGTATCCTTGTCGAGGGGAGATGTGTAGAGTTTAAGCTGTGGTGTTGGAAGCACCGATCTCGAAACTTGCTCGCACCACTGGTTGATGAGCCTATCCCACAACGGGTGGGTCAAATCCTCAGTTCGGCGAGGATTATAGAAAAAGGAATGCATAAGCATTAAAGCACTGGTAACAGAGACGAGCTCAGACATGATAGTGTAGTGGCGATGGTAGCCACGAGACATATTTGATGAGGTATATATATTGCGCAACCTGCATTCTTCAGTTCCTATTCTTTCATTAGCCTATTAAGGATGAACAAGCACAAAACAATACCTTCTATTGCGCCGCACTTACGCCACATTACAAGAAATCGTATAACAATACACGTACTCACTGTCCTGGTTTGTGGGTTCGCTCATTGTTTTTGTTTTTTCCTGGACTTGAAACAAGAGAAGAGAGCTGATTATGCTGATTTCTGAGTTCGCTCACTGTTGTTGTTGTTGTTGTTGTTGTTGTTGTTGTGGTTTATGACCTTTATTTTTGGATTTCATCGCTGATGTATTGACAGTGCCATTGTTGGAATACCCCCATCTAACAAATCCGTAGGTGGGACTCTAGTCAATTTGTCGAAGGCTCCGGAGCCACAGACCAACCACAGGCCTACATATAAACAAATATATGTCACGTGATTCATGTTTATAAAAGATTGGCCTCGCGTTAGATGTAACACAAGCCTTCGTCTCTTCCAGTATCGCTATACCAATACCTTTACCCTCAATGCCAGTTTCAGAAGAGAGACATAGAGAACTGTGAGCATTCGTTCTATGGGTTAAAATAATGCTTATAACCAGTGTGATGGCGGCAGGTACGATAAGGCATTCCCGCCTTCATATCCTATCGAAACCCCTCCCCCAGTCTACCGTACTCTCCAAGTGAAGCTTAACGCCAGAACCCCGGGATATGGTATAGGGTGGGTCTTGACGAAAGATCAAGTCAATCGTATATATAAACCCGAGTCTGGCTTAATTGACTTCCATGGTTTGTCGAAACACGTATTGACAAATTGGCGTATGTTAAAGAAAGACCCAACAATTAACAAGGAACTGTGAGTTATATGTTGCTTCTCCTCAGGAGAAAAAGGTCTTAATGCTTTATACCAGATTACGCGAGGGTCCTGACTTTATGCCCGCACTTGATCACTTCATCGTTTACTTTTACATCAATACCAAGAAGGACGTCATGGATAGTCTCATTCCCATAAAGGGCGAGCTGTTTGAGCTATACTTCAAAGCTCTAGGCGTGGAAGAGGTCCATAGGATTGAACTACGTGACAACTTTAAGTGGTATAGGACCATTGTTTGGGAAGACATTTAGATATGGATTATCGTTTTTTTATATATTATACCTTTGCTGGATTCCAAAGTTCTTAAGTATGGTTGATATACTTATCAATGAATAACAAGACTTGAATCTATATAAGTGGATCCTGCGCAGTGTTGTACATTCCCGTGAATAGGACCTCAAAGGCATGAACTAATAGCCTTGGCTCTGCCGTATGAATGCCACCAGACTGAGGGACACGCCATGTACATTTTTTGTCATATTAAACTGGATATGCACGATCTACGTGGGGCGTGGCATCTTGCCACGAAATTTACCAAAGCTTTCCATTATTGTACAACACCGACTTGGAAAACTCGTCGAATGCATTGTTTCATCGACGATCGTGCAGGCAGAACATCACCGGTGACGCGCTATGGGCGTGGTCGGCGCCTGTACAATTTGTGCACAATGCCTGCATTTTTTTCGAAATTCAGCAGGGGCATCCTTTCCTTGGCAATGCAGTGACTTCTGAGGCGTCATGGGTACCGGGTACCTCTTAGGTGCTAAGTTGGCGCTCGGTTAGACGCTGTCAGAAAACCAAAAAAAGATATGTAAAATTTGTTTTTTTTAATAATAATACGCTCTGAGATAAATGTAAAATAAGCTACCTATGTATATACTTTTTACTACTTCGTCATCAGGATGTCGAGTGCGCTTGGAGTCATATTTGGTTAGAAAGCGTTTACTTTTGGGCTTCTTTCGAGATTTCTTAGCATTCCGTTGCAATCATAAACGCTACATATTAGAATAAGTAGGAGTCCATGAACTATGGGGGTCGTGGTAGGAGGGGTTCGACTACATTACTAATAATCTCCACAAACACGCTGTCTAAAACCTCCTCAATCCACTTAAGTACTGTACTGTAAATGTTCCAGGAAGGACGAAAAGCGCGTCACCTACAGTATATTGAAAATATTTGTTACTGTCGGTCATAACCCCCTAAAACCATGTCTTAAGTTTGGCGTTTTATTTGTAGGTATAAAAAGGAGGCTTGGTCCTGCTGTGGTTTTACAACAACGACGGCCTTCGCAACTCAGCTCTGTTGGTGGATTGTAAATGTTTTCTCAGCTTTCTATAAGTGGGATGCTCACACCAACTGGCAAAGTTTGAACTGCCAGTGGTCTGCTCGAAAAACTTGGCGAAACAAGTGGCTATGAGAAATCAGAATACTGGGAGGTAGGCAACCGAAGTCGAGTTGCCACAGGTGTCGCCGCCCAGAGGGCATTAGTAGAACCTGTATCGGACCACCGATAATCGACAGCGTGAGCACGGAAGTGGGGAAGGGCAGATATACATACGTCGGTATAGCCGAAACGGCGCGTCGAAGCACGATGAGAGACCCAGTGCAGCGGAGGATATGCCGTTGACTCCTTTTTTTGTCATTGATGTGACTGGGAAGTGTTAAAAGTGTTGGTATGGGAAATGAGAGAAGAGGAGAGGAGGGTGCTTACAGTTCCGTAAGAGGTAGAAGAGAAGACATGGGGCGAGGGCGTTGCAGAAGATGAGAAAAGCGATGTAGGTGAGCACACTTGACCACCTAAACAAGAGCTCGGGATTGGCGTTAGCATCAGTAGTGTTGCTTGCTGTCGAAGAGACAGGCACGACCCGCGTTCTTGTGTTCTTCTCGGCGTTTGTGAGGAGTCAGACTGGTCTGAGGTTATCGATTCGCGTTTTAGAGGTAATAACTGTGACAGTAGCGTGACTTAGAGTAACGGTACTGCCACACGAAGTTCTCGACTTAGAGTACTGAGCAGACAGGTTCAAGCAGTGGATTGTAAGTTGTAGCCACGAGACAGAAGATGGAGGCCTTATATACTATGTAGAACTACCTATGACGAAAATATGTATAGTACTAAAGCCACTACCTACTATCTACAGTAACTACTAAGGAAAGAAATAGAAACATATTGAACATGTGACTTCATAAGTCTATGGTCAAGCGTGATAATCACGGAACCGCGACAATAACACGCCTCCTCTCTCCAGCCCCATTATGTCGAACTCTTGATATAGCGTCACGCTGTGGGTTTCCCCTTTCGAGGCTGTAGCGTTTCGCTCCCAGAACCATTATTGGAGCTGCAGGCTATTCCCTCGTCTCGGATTACATTGGTAGGAATCAGCCAGAACGGTTGTTAGATGCTGGAGTTCTGGCTGAGCTTCATGTACGAATGTTGTTGTAGACATGGATTTTTATCATTATATGGGATTTTCTCGTACGAAGGTCAAGATGAGCAGACTATTGTCAATCAGCTGAAGCAGAATCATGAAACGCCAATGGAGTAGCTGTCGAGGGCGCGCTCGAGGCAAGGGTCCGGGAAGAGACCGGAAGCCACCGGAACCCCGGTCCTCCCCGGCGAAATTGATGGCACGTGCTTTTACGTCTTCGTCATCGTAAAAAAGAAATATGGGGGAAGAGTGCGATGGCAAGCTTCTTGGTGTGGGGGCAGCCCAACTTTAGCCATTATGGGGCCCAGCTTCAGCTACTGAAATGTCCAACTTTAGTTATTGAACACCAATCCACATTAATCAGCATCCTCCACCCACCCCTTATGATCTTCCTTCACCGTTTCCCTCCAACGCGCTCCCACACTTTCAGACTTCTTCAGTTTATAGGATAACATTTACGAAGGACTTTTGGATTATCGCTTTACTGTTTAGTTCAGTTATTAAACTCCTTCCGCCCGCGCCTCCACATGTTTAGACTTTTTCGATCTATTAGATTACATTCAAATTACATTTACACGAGGCTTTTGGATTATATCCAGCCATCCCCTGATTACATTCACGTGGGGTTTTCGGATTATACCTTATATCTCTAACATGTAACCTGTAACCTGCAACCTGTAAATGATCAACATTAGCATGTTTAACCTAACTCATCCATAACAATTACTATATGTTTCTTATCTTGCTAAGCTTTGATTGTTTTACTTTAGTTGTGTGATTAGTTAATTAGTATACGAAGTGTCTTATCTCTTAAAATATTGAAAAGCAGAAACCGCTTGCACAGAAACATGAAACCAACATCAAGTTATATTCTCTCCGACATCATCCTCCATCACTTAACACTACATAGCATACAAACAGAAAATTCAAACGGGGCTAAAATTGAGACAGATATCCTTCATTATCGTAAAAGATCACAAGATTCCAAGCCCGAGCGTGAGCAAGGTGAGAAGGAACCCAAGTCCTCCAAGCAAACCGCCGACAGCGCCCAACCTGTGAACCTGGTTAAGCATACCAATGGCATATACCTGAGATTTCACTTACAATCCACCAAGGAGCCTCAGAACGCCGGCCACAGCGACTCCCAAACCGAGAAGAACTTCGTTAATAGCCCCATCGATGCCGAACGAGGCAAAGTGTGGAGCGATGCTCGGGTTGGCGGTTTTGACGTTGTTAAGGCTCGTGAAGATGTTCTACACAATAACACATCAGCCATCTATCTACCTGCCACCTACAGTGTACTTACGTTAAAGACCGGCGCAGAAGCAGCTGCTACGGTCTGGGCAGAAGAAGAGTCGCTGGAGACTTGGCCCAAACCATTGAGAGAGCCCGAAGCGGACCCGAGAGCCGCAACGAGCTCAGCGAGCAACGGGGAGACGTTGCTCGAGGTAGCGGTGCCACTGGATGCCAAGGAATCTACATAGGGAAAAATGAGTGTCTGCAGATTAGATGTAATACGACGTGCTCACCGAGCTGAGGCAAGATGGTGGACGTAGCGCTCTCCAGTTCGCTGACAACGGAAAGGACGTCAGTTACTCCGGCGCGCTTCTTGATCTCAGCGGGCGCCGGTGTGGCAGCCGCAGAGACAAAGCCGAGGGTCAGGACGGTGAAGACGATGCGAGAGAGGATCATGTTGAGGCTTAGAAGTTGTGAGTAGAGATGAAAACTGAAAGCTGCGTTGGGCTGCCTGCTTTTTCCTAGTCTTTTGTGTGGGCTTTTATACGTCTCAAAAAATTGTTTTTATATCTCGAATTTGTGGTCCTTATGAACCTGTTCAGTTGACAAAAATGCAAACGACGTCACGTACCAAACTCTCGGTCAATGTTGTATAGAGAGTGTTACGCACCCTGACTCCATGAAATCACGACTGGCTGTGCGGATATGATGAAAATTGTATAACTCGGAGGCTTTGGAAGACATGAATACCTTTCGAATGCTAAGTTTAAAGTGTGTTCGTGCTTCGAAAGTAAAATTTAGATAAACACGCGTTTGCCAATCATGATTTTCGTCTAAAGGGAGATAATAATCGACGCAATGGTTGTATGTGCCATGTTTCGCCATGGATGGCGTCTTTGAGGTGATACGAGAGCTGCTAGTTTTTCCCATGAAGATCATGGCCCTCGGGAACAGGAATAAGTAAAGTAGTATGTCGTGATAGGATGATGTCACCAAGAGGTTGGCAAACCTTAGTATACCAACGATAAGCTGAATATTGAACATATCTTATATTTTATATCGACTGGATATCAGCGGGTAGGACGCAGTGCCATCTTCAGTATCGGAACCGATATTGACAGGCAACATTTATCATCTGTCATATCGCGTATTGAGTATCCATTCCCAAGGAATGTTGTTGTCACGATACCTATTGGTTCGGAGCCGTGGGAGAGGATAAGAATGCTATCCCGTCCACGGGGATAGTTATCTATCAAGTTCAGGAACAAGTAAATAACCCGCTGATATCAGCGCTACTCATGCTTTGCAAAAGATGTGATGAAATGGCATAAAATAGTACTGAGAAATACACCATGTGTCTTCAAACCGAAATAGAGGAGATAAGAAACGTAATCCTTGTCCAAGAGGAACCCTATCATTCAAGACGAGACGAGTATGCAATATGTTTCGCGTATCTGAAATTAATGCTGATAACGACATTTCGCATGAATTGCCGAAGACATGATGTCATGATATAAATACTTACTGCATCTTCAGAATACAAAGCTGCGGCGACATGATGGTGTACAAAATCTGTGGGGCAAGAGGGGGCGAAAGGATTGATGACTCGCACGTGTGATTGGTTGAAGCTGCGGATATAGAAACACAATCTTCAAAGCCACTCAGATAGACATAATAGATTATACCCCTACTATTATACAAAGCCTTTGAGCAATCTAGGGGGTTTCATGAATTAGTAAAAAGTTTGACTATACAGTATCGTATGAGTCGATACGCTATTATATAAGCGTAAATCTTACTCAGTACTCTGGTGGTTAAAAAGAATTGGAGCTTCAAAGAGAAAAGAATAAAGTCCATCATACGAACATGCAAGAACGAATCAGAAGCCTGGGATAGCGGCAGATATAGAGAAGCCCAAAAAACTGACCAATGATGTCTAGTCGTAGATTGCAACACATGAATCAAGTATATTTTCTTGAAAGTCCAATAGGAGATCTAGCGAAGCAAGCGTGAGACCAACGCTGAAGCGCTGACCAACGGAAAGCCCACTGGCATCGGTATGTACATTGCAGTGTAGCCACTGGGTCGAGACACCATAAAGAAGCGTTATAAGCCCATAAGGACTTGATTGTGTTCCGCATCGAGGCCCAGGCCTATTAGGACGCCGGGGCTACGCTTTGTACGCTGCTTCTGGTCGTGAGGAATCCTGTATGAGTCGTATAGAGAGGCACGTTTAAGTCATGGAACACTAGTACATGCAGAATCATCCAGGACAATAGCATTAGCATCATCCGTAACATGTCTACCAGGGGAGGTGAGGATGGACCCTGAAGAGCCGAGCGAGGAGGACGAGTATCCAAGGCGGCAGTGAGCTGGGCGATAAGAAGCAATACTGAATCGAGGATAACCACCCCGTTTAAGGCAACTGAATCAGAGCAGTGGCTAGTCCCAGCTTTACAGGTGCAAAATAGAAACATACCGAATTGCGGGAGGGTGGTGTCAACTGCTCCCTCAGACATCCCACTCGGCAGAGTGGATGTATATCATCTGCTCCCCCCATCCACACCTGAATCAAACCCCAACCCCAATAAAACCGGGCTGCAGACGACCCACCAACCGTCGATACCTCCTGTATTCGCAATAGGAATCATCAGAGTTCTGGCTGAGTTTGACGAACCTTGTCCTAAACATGTAGTAACATCGTCATCAGATATTACATTATAAGCATAAAAGCTCAAGCATGCCGCAGTCGTGGAATGGAGTCGAGGACGAACAAAGTTGGAACGTTATCGTTGAGGAAGCAACCAACCTGAGTCACAAACTATAGCAGGATCTCGGAGTCGGTGATCGCCGACGAAATTTGATGGCACGTGTTTAAAAATTCACTCCTTTTTTCCACTGATTGAACTTTTCCGAACTGCAAATTCCAAGCAAATTCACGGGAGACATGTAACGTTCTGTAACGCTAAGTAGTAGCTACTAGTACTACCCAAGTAAAGTATCCTCCAGCTTCCTAATCCGAGGTGCGAGAACCATCTAAGCACTCCACCCATTGACTTCAATCTTGTGCTGACGACTCTGCCATTCACACTCTGCATTCAAATTCATTTTCACAGATTACTTTTACTAATACTTAATCGCTCGATAATCCATTATATTTCAGAGCCGTCAGAATTAAAAAAGAAGAATAAACCGACTTCGCCAGACTCCATTACATGTCACTGCGCTACATAAGTAAACAAACTTAATACACTTCGTCATCGCACACAAGATTACAAGGCAAGTCCAAGCCCTCCGAGCAGACCACCGACAACCCCTAGTCTGTGAGCTGGCGTAAGCACCCCGGTCATATAAACCCGAAAATACACTTACAGTCCATCGACGAGATCAAGCACACTGGAAACAATGATTCCCAGACCCCGAAGAACCTGGTTAAGGGCCCCACCGATACCGGATGAAGCAACGACCGGACCAATGCTCGGGTTGGAGGCTTGGACATTGTTAAGGCTTGTCATGATGTCTTACGTATCAACACATTAGCTGATGTTGTCGCTTCTTCTCGTTGGTGGATGCTTACGTTCATGACAGGGGTAGTAGCATCCGCTACTGTCTGGGCGGAAGTTGGGTCGCTGGGGGCTGTGCCCATACCATTGAGGGAGGTCGAAGCAGAGTCCAGAGCCGCGACGAGCTCAGCGAGTAACGGGGAGACATTGCTCCGGGTAGCGGTGCCGCTGAATGCTAGAGAATCTACGTAGAATAAGTATCATTAGGACTATGCGCTGGTGAGATATAAATCGACATGATCACTGAGTTGGGGCACGACGGTGGAGGTAGCACTCTTCAGCTAGTGGACAACGGCAAGGACATCAGTTACTCCGGCGCGTTTCTTTATCTCGACGGGAGCCGGTATGGCAGCTGCAGAAACGAAACCGAGAGTCAGGATGGTGAATACGACGCGAGAAAGGATCATGTTGAAAGGCTTGGAGGCTGCGAGTAGGTATGAACTTGAAAGCCGCGGGTGGCTGCTTGCTCTTTACTTGTTATCTTAGATGGCTTTTATAAGCTTCAAATTTTTATTTTATGCCTCAAATTTAACACCTTTGCAAACCCATTTTAGTTGGCAAACCTTCTAGTAGCCAAGCAAAAATAAATGACGCCACATACCGATCTCTCGGTTGACGTTATATAGAAAATCTTACGCACTCTGATGCCGTAAGTATAATTATTACTGGCCGCGTACATATGATCAATAAAATTTAACCCGGAGAACTTTGGAAGAGTTCGAAGTTCGTGCTTCGAAAGTACTAGGCTAATAATTATGCAAACATGTGTTTTATAATCACCTCTTCGTGTAGATGACATGGTACTTTATTGAATGGTTATACGGCGTGTGTCATACTAGACATGAATCTTGTTGCGGTACATAGGTTTTCAACTTTTCTCGTCATAAAGAATATGCATGTCCGACCAATATCAACAGGCATGGGGACAATCCCGGATTTTCCCAGGAATTTCGCTGTCATAACTGTTATTGCCACTCGAAGTCGTGAGATTGGATAAGAGTAATATGCCCCCTTCCACGGGGAACCCTATTAATCAGGAAGAGACCGTAGGCAATGTGGTCCATGTATCGATAATTAATGCTGATATCAGCATTTTGCACCATTCGTACAATAGGATGGCATGGTACAAATAGGACTAGTACAGTCTACTGAAGTCATCGCGAGGGGTTAACTACGGTCTATCCCTGTCCGCGGGAAAACAAGTCATTTGAGAAGAAATAAGTGACATGCCATTGGCTCATGTATCTGCAATTTAGTGCTGATATCAGTATCTCGCATGATCTACAGAAGATATTGTGTCATGATATAAATACAGCCACTACCTAAGTTTTCAGAATTCAAATTAGCGGCAACCCCTGGTGATGTGTTACTAAACATGAGAGAAAGAAGGAGTATTTATCTGTGACTGTAGGACACTGCAGAAACTCGGTATTCAAGAGTAGGTGGACTTCAAATTTAAAGATTAAACGTTACATATATCCTTGTAGACTTGGATGGCATAGCCAAATATTTAGGATTCTGCAGACTCGTACGAAACTCCAATATACGGTGCTTTATCAATCTAATGGGCGATATATTGTAAGGAAATGAGCACTCAATTTTTATGTTCAAATATTTGAAATTCAGAAAAAGACTATGATACGACATTAAGTTCAATCATGAAAATATCGTCCAATCATATCGCCCGCCAATAGAGGATAAGCACGGGACAGAAGCAGATAAAAATAAAATGTCCAAGAAAAATTGTCCAATGAAGTTCAGTCGTAGATTACGACAATTTAATCAAATATCTTCAAATGTCTTCTGATTAGAGACCCAGCGATGCGAGCGTGAGTCCAAAGGCAAGGGTGCGGAGAAGTCCAGCAACATCAGTCAACCTGCAAACAGAATAAAGTTAGACAAAAACTTCTATAGAAAAGACAAATCGTTCGCACAATGTAGCCACAAGGTTGAGAACTCCACTGAGAAGAGTTTCGAGGCCCGTGAGGACTTGATTGAGCGCGGTATCGAGACCGAGACCTGCGAGGAGGCCCCCGAGGGCGGGCGTGACACTTTGCACATTGCTGACGGTAGTGACAATGTCCTAAAAATAGGATATGACCCAGGTTAGGACGCAGGTTATGACCTTGAAACACGCTATTGCACTGGTACGTACAGAAACAATCGGGGCGATAGCGTTGGCAACATCAGTAGCGCTTCCACCAGAGGAAGTATCGACGGATCCCAAGGAGCCGAGTGAGGAGGAAGCCGTGCCCAAGGCAGACGTAAGCTGGGTGATGAGAGGCGTCACGGAGTCGATGCTGGCTGTTTTGCTTGAGGCCAGTGAATCTGGTCGGTGGTCAGTCCCAGTGTCATGTTGGTGTATTATAGAAACATACCGAGTTGAGGGAGGATGGTGTCAGTAGCGTTCTTCAGTGTGTCTACAACAGAGAGCACGTCCGATACACCTGCGCGCTTCTCGATGACTGGTGAAGCAACGACAGAGACAGCGCCGATAGCGAAGAGCGAGAAAAAAACGCGAGAGAAGATCATAGTGAGTTAGGTAGATGAAGATGAAGTGAATGAGTCCTTGAGTTGAGTTGCGAAGGCTGTTGTTGTTGTAAAGCCACAGCAGCACTGAGTCTACTTTTTATACGTGCAAAAAATCCAACATAACGCATGATTTCAGAGAAATATGACCTACAGCATCAAATGTTTTTAACATAGGTGACGCGCTTTTCGTCATTCCTGGAACTTTTAAGTGAATCGGGGATGTTTGAGAGAGCGTGGTTGTGGAGATTATTAGTAATATTATGGTTCGTGTAAAAAAAGCCACTGCATTGCCAACGAAAGGATACTTGGACCCTACTGAAATTCGACTGAAATAGCAAGCGCGCACAGAAACCTGGTTACCACGCCATGGCGCGGTCGTTTTAGTGGTGGGGCATCTTTTTTTAGAACTGCCGTTTCTCAAGTGAACCGTTTGAAACGTGGAGTCGGCTCCGCATTGTATGTCCCAATGTCGAGTAAACGGAGAGTTCGACCAAAGGAGGGATATACCCAAAATAAATATCTAAGCGAAGTGGAGTGACATACGCAAGGCATACGATCCCTATAAGTAATAGTCAAGCAATGGTAAGTTCAAAGTGAGTACTTAACTGTAAAATCTTGCCAGCTATTTACTAAAAAATTTATATTCCGAGTTATGTTATCCTGGTTCAAATTCGATTTAAGTAACTTGTAGGTTACTATTGAAGGTTGTTGTCAGTTAGTTGTCAGTTGATAGATCGGTGACCGTTGTAAGAGAACGCAAAGAGAACGTCTGGACCGTGGCCAAACATTGGTGTTCTCAAGGTTGTTTTGGGGTTGTTTTGAGTTACTTTATTCCAAAGCCTTTGTAGAAGAAAGTCAAATTCATCAACGTGGAGTGCGCACGGACCATTTACACTTATCTTAGGATGTTTGATTGAACATTCATATTCAAATTTCACTGGCTTCGGCCATCGCTTGGTTCATATATCCTGCTTCGGTCGTCTCGGAGCCTAGAACATGAGTTAGGGTGCTGAACAACCCATTCCTTTCCAAGTTATGCACACACGCACGCCTCATGACCCAGTGTATCGTGGCACTTCGGGTGCGTGTGTGTTGAAAAATGTATGTAAATCGGTGATAGCTCTGAATTAGTGTGTCGGCCATATTTATTAATGTTTGAACTTCGGAATCCAGCAAAGGAATATGTACAAACCAATAGTCCCTATTTAAATGTCTTCTCAAGTAATGGTCCGATACCACTTAAAGCTGGCATACAGTTCACCCTATGAACCCCTTCCACGCCTAGAACTTTAAAGTACAGCTCAAACAGCTCATCCTTTATGGGAATGAGACTATCCATGACGTCCTTCTTGGTGTTGATGTAAAAGTAAATGATCAAGTGATCAAGTGCGGGCAAAATTTAGAACCTGGGCGTAATCTGAGACAAAGAATTTAGATGTTGTCTCGTAGGGTTGACGACGATTTTACTCATTGTTCCTGGTTATTCTTTGGATCTTTCATTAACATCCCCCAATTTGTCTCCGCCTGGTTTTGCATTTCATTATGATTAAACCCGCCATTTTGCGGTTTGTACACACGCCTGACTTGTTCTAATGTCAAGACCCATTCGATACCATATCTGGGAGTTTTGTCGCTCGGTGCTCAGCTCAAGCGCTCACTGGCACCAGTCTCTGAGTCACCGCAACGTTACGTGCAACTCTCATTGGCATCGATATCATCAACCCACGAACATACAGTGGACTTACCTCAAAAGGATTACTACTCCCGCAGGCTACATCAATTTTCACAGCACTGCGTCCCCAGAACCCGACTCTGATTCCGTCACACTATGTTGCTTACAATCTTCGACCGGTCTAAAATCTTCAAGGTACTTTCTACTTATAATAACATGAGAAGTAATGCATCGTAAACATCTAAAGCTGACATACACATTACTAGTGCTAAGATTTGTCAACATCTGACAGCAAATATCATACTCGTAAGGGAAGTGTGAGCAATAAAAGTACTGGTTAATGGCACGAACCGTAGGTACTAGGGTTTTTATTTTTATTCTGATAGTTGCTCCCAATATAACAAATCGGCTGTCTTGAACCACAACTCCAAAATTGTTCAACGGCGTTCGGGCCCAGCTGTTAACTGTCCATATCTCCATCGGTACCGGGGAGGGTAAACAGATCTGAGTGCAGTGCGAGCTTAGCGAGTAAAGGGGCGACGTTGTTCGTCTCGCATTGCCGTTTGATGCTAGGTAAATGAGGATCTGAGCGCAAGGTTATAATGATGTGCTCACTGAGCTGGTAGAGATACGCAGCTGGTTGACGATATCGAAGACCTTGTTTACCACAGCACAATTTCGATAGGTGCTGGTGTAGCAGCTGCAAATACAACACCGAGAGTCAGAGCGGTGAAGACGGTGCGGGAGAGGATCACATTGAA
>JASFCY010000195.1:3447-15176 GCA_036940585.1 Cyathus olla
ACTGGAGGATACTTTGGCGAGAGTAACGATAATCTGTTGGTTCCTCGCGGTAATGATGGAGGGTATGGAGGCGGAGGGCTTAATACCCCTGCTTATGGTGGGTTTAACGATGTTACTGGGGATGAAGGTGCCTGGGACCGCGGGGCGAACAAGGAAGATCGACCGAAGGAGATGCCGCAGCCTGGAACGCCTGGGGGTGATATGGTAGTGAAGGACGCTCCTAATGCTGTGGAGGAAGTACCCTCTTCCCGCACGAGGAGGTGGTGGCTCTGGATCGTATGGGCCACGACTTGGTATATCCCCTCGTTCTTTTTACACCATATTGGCCGTATGAAGCGTCCGGATATTAGGCTCGCGTGGAGAGAGAAGTTCACCATCTTCTGGTTGATCCTCCTCCTCAATGGAGTCGTCATCTTCTACATTATCGAATTCGGCAAGCTCCTGTGTCCCAACTTCGATAAGGTCTGGTCAATCAACGAAGTCGCGCAGCATCAGGGCGATAATGATTACTGGGTTACCGTCCAAGGTGTCGTGTACGACGTGACCAACTTTGTCCATGGAGATCATTCGGATATTACCGGAATCCAATCCAATACCCCCGATGTGCTCGAGCAACTTGCAGGCCAGGACCTTACATACTATTTCCCACCGCCTTTGGTTCTTGCGTGCCCTATGGTGCAGGACGATACGCTTGCGTTGACGAGGAAGAATTTCACGGTCTTGAATAATAATGCTCTTCATACGAGCGGAAGGCTGCAGACGCAGAGTCAGGCGATGAGCGCGCCTGATTGGTATTCGAATCGGTTCTTTAAGAAGATGAATGGTATGAGGAAGGGTCCATTGGTTTATGAGAAGAAGGCGATTGCGAGTCAGGCGGCGGATGAGAATATTGCGAAGTAGGTCTTTTTTTTGTTCTTGTGGTTTTTGAAGGTGGCTGATGGGAGCATTTTTTCTTTAGGATTTGGGGCGTGTATGAGGGTAACCTCTATGATCTGACGGATTATATCTGGACTCAAGGCGTGAACCTTAACAACGATGCATACAACTTCCTCAACAAGGACTTTGTCGATATCTTCAAGCAGCGCTCGGGACAGGATATCACGGAGCCGCTTCAGAAGGTTCTAGCGACGATGGATCCGGCGTCGGCGAGTCAGCATATCGTGTGTCTCAAGAACGCGTTCCTCGCTGGTCAGGTAGACTTTAGGAAGTCGGCCAGGTGCCAGGTACAGAATTACCTCCTCATCATTGCCTCCGGTATTATTATGGCTTCTATGGCGTTGAAGTGTGAGTACCTCTTTCGCATACCGTTATATGGATGTAGCTAACAATGGAGCCAGTCTTGTCTGCTTTACAGCTAGGAAGCAAACGGTCCCCCGAGTTGCAGGACAAGTTCGTGCTTTGTCAGGTACCGTGTTATACAGAAGGCGAGGACTCTCTCCGTAGAACCATCGACTCGCTCGCTGCGCTCAACTATGACGATAAACGGAAGCTTATCTTCATCATTTGCGATGGGAACATTATCGGTAGTGGCAATGAGCGGCCCACGCCTAGGATTGTTCTGGATATTCTTGGTGTCGACCAGAAGCTTGATCCCGAGCCGCTGTTGTTCAAGTCGGTTGGGGAGGGATCGAAGGCGTTGAATTACGGAAAGGTCTATTCGGGGCTGTATGAGTTTGAGGGACACGTTGTTCCGTGAGTGTCTCTTTTCTTTTCCTTTAGTAGTGCTGGAAGCTAATGCGTGATTTAGGTACATGGTTGTTGTCAAGGTTGGAAAGCCTACCGAACGTTCTAAGCCTGGTAATCGTGGAAAACGAGACAGTCAGATTCTGCTTCTTCATTACCTTAACCGTGTTCATTTCGACTCTCCCATGTCCCCGCTCGAGCTGGAGATTTACCATCAGATGAGGAACGTCATCGGTATTGACCCTGCGTTCTATGAGTACATCTTTACCGTCGACGCCGATACGGTATGTATCGTGTCTTAGTACATCGACTGTTGCTCACCATCGTTGTAGACCGTCACCCCCGAGTCTCTGAACCGACTCGTAGCCAGTTCCGCGGACGACTCTAGCATCATTGGTATATGTGGCGAAACCAAGCTCGAAAACGAGGAAGGCTCCTGGTGGACGATGATTCAAGTCTACGAATACTACATCTCGCACCATCTCTCCAAGGCTTTCGAGTCCCTCTTCGGCTCCGTCACGTGTTTGCCCGGTTGTTTCTCACTCTACCGCATCCGTACCGCAGATAAAGGTCGTCCCATCATCATCTCTCACCGCATCATCGATGAGTACTCTGAGCCCAACGTCGACACCCTGCACAAGAAGAATCTGTTCTCCCTTGGAGAGGATCGTTTCTTGACCACGCTCCTGATGAAGCATTTCCCCACTTTCAAGACCAAGTTCTGCCCTGACGCTATTGCACGTACGATGGCTCCCGAGTCCTGGCGCGTGTTGTTCTCTCAGCGTCGTCGTTGGATTAACTCCACGGTTCATAACTTGTGTGAACTCGTGCTCTTGCCTGAGTTATTTGGCTTCTGCTGCTTCTCTATGCGTTTCTTTGTCTTCATCGATCTTCTGGGTACTCTGGTGAGTGGTTTTGATAGGTTGAGTGGTACCATTGCTGATTTTTCGTGATAGATTCTCCCCGCTACTGTGGTCTATGTAAGTCGAATAACGTGTTTTAGAGTGTTCTACATGATTAACTTCCATTCAGCTTGTTTACTTGATCATTGTCGTCAGCACCCGCGCTGCCGCCCTTCCTCAGATCGCCATCATCATGCTTGCTGTTACTTATGGTCTACAAGTACGCTCATCGTTCTCCTTTGTTTTACACGATATCTAATACCACCAACTAGGCCATTATATTCATCATCAAGCGCGAGTTCATGTTAATTGGGTGGATGGTTGTCTATATTCTTTCGTATGTCATCGGTTGAACGTGTCAGAATTACTACTAACAATCAGTGTAGGTATCCCATTTACAGTTTCTTCCTCCCCGTATACTCTTTCTGGTGCATGGACGAGTTCGGTTGGGGTAACACTCGCTTGGTGATTGGCGAGGGTAAGGATAAGAAGGTCATCATGAATGAGGATGAGAAGTTCGACGAGTCTATGATACCGCTTAAGAAATTCAGCGGTAAGTAATCTATGTCTCAGCAGTCAAGCTCTATCTGATTGATACTTTTAAGAATACGAGGCTGAAGCTTGGGATCGTGCCAGCCGCCATTCCGATGATACCGGCTACGACAGCAAGCCTCACTCTCGGGCGCTCCACTCGCGTGACGGGTCCCCGCATACTTACCAACAAGCATCCCAGGCTGGCGACTATTACCGCGATACTAACATCATGCATAGCAATCATTCGCAGACAAACCTTCGTCAAGGCGGAAGTCAGCTTTCTCATAGTAATGTCTCCCATCGCGGACAGCAGCAGCCTATAATGTCTCAGCCATATGGAGCACCGCAATTGCCATTCATGCCTTTCGCTGGTGGCCCCGGCTCCGCTGCTGGCTCCGACTATGGAGGCCACACTATGGGTATGGGTATGACCGCACCAATGATGTATCAAAACACTGGTAGCGTCTACGGTATGATGCCTCCCGGGCCTATGATGCCGAACATGAATATGTTCACTGGTGGTAGCTTCGGTGGGTCTCAGGCCGGTGGCGCAGGTGGTATCCCTCCATCACTCCCTCCGGCAGGGGGTCTGCAACAGCGGATGTCCACTTTCTCTCTTGCAACTACTGTCAATCCATTCGCGGGTCCCAGCATGAGCACAGACCCGACGGACGATGAACTCTTTAACGCTCTACGAAACTACTTGAGTACGCAAGATTTGATGACTGTGACTAAGAAGTACGCTACATTGGCTTTGCTATTATTCTCTCTTATTGATTCTCTTTCCAGAACTGCCCGTGAGGCAATAATGGCTCGCTTCCCCAAGGCGGACCTAACCCCTCGCAAAGACTTCCTTAATCGTTCCATCGACAAGATTCTCTCGGAATCATAGACAGTCCTTATATTTCACATGTCATTTTATTTCTCGTTTTTATGACTCATGATATCTTTTTTGGCCACCGTTCCTTTCTTCCATTTCTTTTTTGTCTTTGCTTTGCATCGTAGTCACTGGGCATCGGACTTAATCATTCATATGTAGGCAATAGGTGACGGACTTTTGCTCCCGAGAACATTACTTCACTAGTTTACCTACCATCGCATTCCCCCATTAATTCGCGCATATGGCTTACACCAATATGTGGATATATAGAGTAGTAAATATTGACGTGAAAATATAGCTGCTCAATGAATCCATTATCTTCCTAGCTAGATACGGGCCGTAGGTGTGGTTGCTACTTTTTCCTTTATATACTTAGTTGTCAGTCATCTGATAGCTTTTATTTATGTCATATCAAGTAACTCAAGTTCGGGAATATTTGAAGCGAAGCTACGCAGTACTCATGAGCGCCTGCCCGCAATCCTTACTTCCCATTCAAAGCCGCCAATTCTGCCCTTAGCTTTTCCTTCCTCTCCTCTTTTTCCTTCGCTTTGAGGTTAGCTTTAGCCTTCTTAATCTCCTCCATGAGCCTCGCCTCTTCTCCAGAGTCATCTCCAGAATCATCTCCATCGTTTTGAGTCTGACCTGTATCTATGCAGTGCTTGAGTGTTAATATTGATGTCATTTTCAAATTTACCGAAAGCATACTTTTAGATTTGCTTTCAGTCATGCCTTTATATCCATTTCCCCCTTTACCATTACCACCAAAATTACCGCCGTTGAAGCTTCCACTATAACTATCACTTTGTTTGCGGTAGGTCGTGGGCCCGTCGAAGTTATGTCCTGATCATGTTCAGGTCTTCAGGCTCTATTTATTAATATAACTCAATAATTATTTTAATCACCTCCTTGGCGATTGTCGTGATCTACAATAAGTATATGGTATATTAACAGTTGTAGTACATATTACTAGAAAAAAATAACATACTAATATGGTTTGTCTGGTCCCGCGCGACATCGTTAAACGTGCCACCGTGAATATCAACGTCTTGTGAGCGCTCGAATATCGGCATGGTCGTACGTGTTGATTTCCAGTGACGCTGACAGATTCAGGCGGTAGTAGAATGGCGGATGGAAAAAGCGCATTGCCTTTACTTATAGTAAAGTTATTGGCTGTTAGTGACCGATATAGATGACCGATAAAGGAAGCGCCCAGAAGCGCCCTCACTTTGTTCATACGTTCAATGTTCGCATGCACTCGCCTGGTTGGATACATGGCTGTGTTACTTATTACTATTTCAATAAGCCTTCGTTGCTTTTTTTAATCTTTCATCTTGGCGATTTGGATTCTTTTAATTAGAGTCGCCGTCGTGTCTATGTGATCTATTAGCGCTAACAGCTATTGTTTTCTTACTCTTCCATCTAGATAACTTGAAACGCTTTCTCATAGGCTCGGAGTCATCGCCTCTCCGTGGTCTATGCACTGGCACCCACGATGTGATATGTAGGCACCCTGAATCTTCTACACTAACTTAGAACAGCTATATTCACACTGTACACAATCGCAGCGCTGTATCGCCGTTCGGCGTCTTTTTCTAGTCACCTTATGAACAAATCAATGATAAATATACATGAGTTCACGGAGAGTAAGCTGAGAGGGAAGATGAAAAGGTAAAATTTAGAGGTGCTTTTAAGAAACTAAGATGCTGATTCCTGAAATACTTGGTAGAACTAGCAACAGGAGGTTAAAAAAAGGTCATGGATGATGAATTGATAATACTGTATACGTTTGACTCTTTTAACGTTAGGAAACGTACGTATATCTTAGAAGCTTGAGATCCTGAGTGAGCCTGTTCGCATGCTTGGTTCACGAATGGTTGATGCTGTTCAAGGGGCACATTTACGACATCCAAAAAATAGGCCTTAGCAAGGTTACTATTGAATTCCAGAGGCGATGAGAGCAAGCTGAAGATGAGAGAAGGGGCAGCTGGCTGCTGAAGGGGCTGAGAAGGGTGATCATATGACAGTCAAAACACAACCACACCCATTCGCAAACATGATTTACTGCCGAAGGTCCATTCATTTCGGTCCCCATAACCTACTACCTAAAGGTAGCAGGAATTATCGAACTTTATTATGCTTAATGACATTGAGTTAAACTTGGAGGATGCATCGATGAGCGCTCGAGCGCTTGAGCTATAATCACCTTACAGCAAAAATGTATCGCTAGCATCATGTGCCTGACCCGATTTGTGAAGGCCACTTCATGGGAAGAGTCAGGAGGAATTGTGCATATATTCTACAAGTTAAAAATAGAGGTAGGCCCCTGAAAGGCTGAAAGTTCCGGAAGCGGCTTGACCCCTCAATCGTGCAGTATGCCAGTAACAAATAATAAGGAAAGATTCATCTGTTTGCTTTATAATTATATCATATATCAACGTATCATACATCAACATTTCAAATTTCAACCTTTGCATCAGGATTAAATAAATAAGTAAATTATCGTTCTAGGTCATTTGTGTCTTCAAGTTGCATCTTCCCAGTCTTGGATGGATTCTATGCCGTCCACAATTCCAACATTGCCATCTACGTCCATTTCCGGAATTGCTATCCAGTCTTCATCTGATCCATGTATTTGCTGATGGCTACGGTTGAGACGGCTTTGATTATGTTCATACCAAGTATGTCGGATTGCCGCATAATCTTCAAACACCGTTATTCCAATCCAGGACAGGGATGAAAAATTAGGCCTCTTCAACCGAAGAAACCGGCTCCCATCTGCCTCCGGATATGGTTTACTTTGTGGGCATATTTCCAGAAAATCAGCATCTTTTAGGTCCATGTAAGATGTTAATTTAATAGTATTCCCTACAGATTATAATCCATGAATATCCTCCCATATTTGGCTAAACTTCTGCCAATACATACCTTGTTTGAATTTCTGAAGACCAAGTAATTGTGACACATCCGACGCATTCAAACCACAAACGTTATAAAGCTCATGAAGGGCTTCATAGAAAGCGATATGCCAATACGTTATGAATGGATGCATAGTGATTTCCTCTATGACTATGCAAAAGCCTCCAGGACTAGTTACAACTTTTGAAGTCTGTTTGGCACCTGACTTGTCCAACGACCAGTAAGCGGTGGGTGGAGCACTCATTCCTTCAGCTTGATCAACTTCAGGGTCAGAAAGAAAGAGATATATCGTTTCTTCAGGAATTGATTTTGTGGATCGACGTTTAAACGGATAGACATGGATGAGAATTTCAATTTCCGCCTTTGTGACTGCGTACACAAAAATATAGTCTTAGCATCGACTATAACATCAATTTTAGAGTTCACTGACCTATCCCGAAAGCGGATGCCCATTCAGGTCTTTTACTTAAAATAGGAAATAGATACTCGAACTCTGTGACACCAGCAAGCCAGCTGCGGTAAAGTTGGTCACATTTTTTATTTAACTCGCCAAATATTGACCACGACCCGTGGTGATTCAGACTGGCGGCAGCTTCATTGTTGAGTGTGAAGCTACATACGACATCTCACATAAACAACAGGACATTTTTAGAAAAATTAACTGGACACACCGTGTTAGTTTTCCAATCTTGACTGTATTATGTTGGAATAGGCCAGCAAAACCTGTTTTCCAAGCAACGTGTGATTGGAGATGATTGGTTTCTAAATAGCAACTTTGTGCATATTGAAATGTTTCTTCTCCTCTTATAGTATCACTGACATACATCCAAAGTGGTTGGCCGAGTAAGATATTGCTTATGCCGGGGACCATGGTCTGGGACTTCAGCTTTAAAAGTGCAGAATGCCACGTGTCAATCAAATCCGCCTTTTTACTACGTGACTGAGGCAAACTGTGATCGCAATTGAAAGCAGACTGTATCAGTTTGACTCCATGGTGTAGTGGTAGCGATGAGCTCCTATCTAAGAAGTCCCACCCGGCATAGTTACAACTAACCCATTTGTATTCCGTCCATGGATAAGTCTAAGATATGCATGCCAGATAAATACGTAGATCTACCTGGAGGAAAATATTACACACCGATAATGTAACATTTAATCGTCCATAGGCATTAATACAGAAGTCTGCTCTGTACATATGATCTCCTTTATGTGCGTTTATTTGGGTTGAAATTTTGTTATCAAGGAATGATTCGACACCAAAGTGCTGAAATAGATAAGTGGTAGCATCCTGAGCAAAAACTCGTTATCCCACATAAATTACTTCATTTGATTACATCAAGACTTACACGATATTCCTCAATCTAAGTGGAAAACGTTAGAATCCTTCAAACCTGATAAACGTACATGACGTACGTATTTTATATAGAACGCAGCACGTTCAAGAGGTCTCATATTATCCGCATATTTTTCATAGTCCCGATATACCCCTTATGTCAAGTTAGTATTTTTAACCTCGGGTTTACTTTTGTATCACCATCGTCATGAAATATAAGACCGATGTTGTCTCTTGAATCACATATGCCAAAAATCTGGGCGATCCTTGGATGCCTTAGTGCATCTAACGCGTCAATAAGTGTATATTTCTTCTCTTTTCAAGCTTACCGCAACTTAGACAGGTTATCAAAATCCTTTTTCAAATACTTCGCGGGATAAGTACATGGCAAAGCGATCTAGACATGTTTGACTCACCGTAAGTGCATTTCGACCATTGTAAAACCGAGCCATTCGTTTCTGGTTCTCACCAGCAACCTCAACGATGTATTCATCATGGTACTTTGCTTTACGATTTTCTATAACGTCCACTAACTTCATATCTCCCGATCGGATCCGTCGATACTTTAAAAACATTAGAAATGTTAATGAGTATAAACCAAGTTGAACTCACATTCGAAGTTCGAGGGTTATCAGGGATAAGTTCATCTTTGCAAAAATCGGTCCCATTTGTAGACCCAGAGTAGAGTCTCCTGGCATCTAGAAATGCGCAATAAAATATTAGGGCATTTCGTGGGGTAATATCACACGGTACTTGCTGGCAACTTACATATCTTAGCATTATTTCCAATGTCTACAAAAATGCCATTTTGTATCACAAAGTTCTTTGCTGCGTCAAACATCCCTAGCGTGTGATGGATGGTGTCGGAGTTGGATTGCGAGGGCGTGTACTATAGAAAGCAAGGATATATAATATAATATATATACCTCCAAGGCATTCACGTGGCCATGTAGTGATACACTGCCTTGTTTGACCTGAGGCCTGGGCCTGAAATTTAACCATTACACCACCGATCTTACTAATGCAAGCGTGACTGTCTCTATCAAGTCTCTATCTTAGTATTTATACAGTATTAGTATACACGTACACACCTCAGCGCGAGACTAGATACGAGAAGAGCGAGTGGAGTCCAAGTATTGTTTTTGGCTTGGATACATGGACTACAACACTACAACACATTGGCCTTTTTCGTCTGAGTATACGAGTATCGCGGGTGTGGCCTTGAAGGCATGGCTCACCGCTATGCTGTTGAACTAAGACGAAGGTTGGCAGAGAGAGCCATAGAGCGTGATTGGCATTCGGGCTTGTTTGGTGCAAGTCAGTGAAAGCGATGGAAAATTCAAGTCGGATAGCTGCTCTCATAAAAATTAACTACTGACAAAGCTTGTGTACTAGGATCACATTACAAATTACCGTATATACGGTGCAACAATATGGTAGACACTTTTGAAGTATCCTTTTACTGATTATTCGAAGTAATCGCTTCCAGCTCGGCTCTCAGCTTTTCCTTCCTCTCTTCTTTCTCCTTCCTCCTCAAGGCAGCTTTAGCCTTTTTAAGTTCCTCTTGAAGCCTTGCCTCTTCTCCAGAATCTTCTCCCGAATCATAACCATCGTTATGACTTTCACTATCTAGAAGAAAGAAGTCGGATGGAATCGTTAGTTTTATTTATGTCCTATAAATGCAGCATTGCAAGTGACCTTTAGATTTTCTATCATTTATACCCGCATAACTATCTTCTCTTCTACCTTGACCACTAAAACTCATATAACCATTTCCTCCTCTACCATGACCACCAAAGTTCCCTCCGTTGAAGCTTCCGCTATATGTATCTTTGTGTTCGCTATATTCAGTGGGACCATTATAGTTGTTCTCTAGCGGAGAAGATGTCGATACATAGGAGGTAGGTTGTAACAAAATTCCACACCTGCTGTACGATTGTCAATATCTACCGATATACAGCATATTAACAACTGAAGGTAACACTAGAAATAATGACATACTTCTATGGTTTGTTTGGTCTCTCCCGATGGAGTTAAACTCGGGGCTACCAGAAACCTCGATCCCTTGTGATTCTTTAAAGATATTGGACATGATCGTGGATGGTTATATACGGATTTACAAAACTAAGTTGACTTCAACTGCATTCTTGAGCTTTATATAGCAAATTCGGATAAAGCGATACGGTATACCACGATAAAGGAAGCGCCTTCACTTTGTTCACACGCCCGGTTGGATACATGGCTGTGTAACTCTTCAATAAGCAATCATTGTTTTCTTAACCTTTCATCTCGGTGACTTGAATTCTTCTTGTGGTGATAGCCCCAGTCTCTCTGTAATCTGTATTATTATAGCGTTAACAGCTATTGTTTTCTTACTCTTCCATCTAGATAACTTGATCAGAGTCGTCGCCCCTCCGCGACCTATGTACTGGCACCCCAATGTGATACAAAAGATTTGGATTTTGGCGCCCTTGGATCTTCTTCTACATTAGAACAATTATCTTCACACTGTACACAGTAACAGCACTGCATCGCCCTTCAGTGTCTTTTTAGACACGCCTTATGAGTACACGTCCGAATCAGGTTGGGGACTTGTTTTTCGATCTCATGTAGAGCCAGACGTTCGCCTACATACGGAAATCAGACGAAACGACGGTTCAAAGCTCAAACGTAAATTGGCATGTGGATCACCTCGTTTCACGCTTTGTTAGTCAATTTCGTTTCTTAAAAACTTCTTCCTTTCATTTCCATTTGTCGTCTCCTACATTACTCATTGTGTTTAGTCTACATTTGACCTCATTTTCTACATCTTCCGAAACTATACAGTACTTAAAGACATTGTAGCTACACATTCATCAGAAGAACCCCCCCCCCTAGTACGAATCCCTCCTTCAATTACAAGTTTCTCCCTCTCCAATGAAACAACCTTAGAGCCAGAGACTGACGACTTCTCGTCTCGACTCGTATAACAAATATTTCTTTATAGACACACCCCATTTCTGTCTTACACTCAAACCCGCATTTTGGGAGTATGTATATCCTTGTCCATTACAAAGACTGTTCCTTTAATGCTCAATACTTGCTTAATGCTGCGATATTTGTTTTGTTTAAATTTTTAAAGTGGGATAATTGCATGGAAATTAACCCTTTACTATTTTGATACAGGCCTCCCGGGCGTATGCTAATCAACCTTATTAATCTCCAGCTGCTAGAAGAGCTTTCGTAGCAGCGAGCTCAGCCTTTAATTCCTCCATTCTTTCAGTCTTCTTTGCGGCCTTCTTTGCCTTCAGAAGTGCAGATTTTTCTTTGATTTCCTTCAATAGCGTCCCTTCGTCCTCGGAATCATCATCTGTATTAGAGTCATCTTCTTCAGTCTCCTTTTTTTCTCCGCGATTTTCTGCCATTGTAAGATTGGATTAGAAGCTTGAGTCGTGTCACTGTTATTCGAGAATCAATGCATCCTTTCCACCTTTGGAGCATA
>JASFCY010000196.1:0-15102 GCA_036940585.1 Cyathus olla
GTCCAAGACGACGAGGAGGGTGAGGTGGAGGAAGAGGGTACCTTTAGGTACCCGAGTAACCCTGATGAGCAGGAGGAAGGGGAGGTTCCCGAGGTTAAGCTGCAGGATGATGATGAGGGGGAGCTTAAAGCGTTACTACTGAATGCTCCGCCTGTGAAGGAAGAGTGGGGAGACGTAACGTTGAAGCTCGAGCCGGGGGAAGTGTCAAAACCAGCACTAAGTCGATATATGGTGTAAATAGACGGTAAGGGAGGGTGTGTCATACTAAATGGTCGTGACTTTCATGCTCGTATGTCTCGTCTTATCTATTCGCCCTGTGCCGAATCACTCACAGTTATTACAGGACGAGATCCAACCCACTTCATTGGACGTCCATGGGGTGTAAAGGATGTTTCTTGTTGATGTGGTACTTTATTCGGGCTGTGATGCTATGTTCTACTTCCTTTCGACCTCTGTTTCTTCGTTCTGGCTTTTCGGATCTACTCCCGCATACCCTCTCGTTTATGTTATAAGCTTACAGCTGTTTTTTAGATTGTATGACTAGTTATGCATTTTCCAATTTTTGATAGGATCACAATACTGTAACTCTGCGCAATGATCAATCCCATGCAACCCGCGTTTGCTTCATTATCATTATTAGAGTGAATGACTCACAAAAATATATCCTTTTTGTTCAGAATGTACTGTACTTCTAAAGTTCGATGGTACTGCAGAACTTGCGCAGAGCGGTCGGCATCACCTGCTCGGCCCTATATAATCTATTCCCACGGTTCTCGATGGCACGTTTTTGCCATTTGCAGCTAAGCTGGAACTTTGCTTCCGACATCCAAGAACAAAAAGCGCATCCCGTCTCAGCCCATTTACTTCCGTTAATTGTTCACTTCTGCCTCCGTACCGTAAATAAATGCATTCCCCAGATTCTCAGGAGATACCGGTCTTTTGTGTTTACCTCACTTGCTTTGACGTATGCCAACAGTAGCTGGAGGTTTATTGTCTCTTTTGTCTTTGGATGTACGTACTCTCCTGCTCGTGGGAGATCCAACGCGGATACTAATACTCTTTGCAGATCAATGTGGGTCCAAGCAAACTACCTCGACTTTGCATACGCAGTCTCTCTCTGACTGGCTCAGGTTGCCTGCAGCCCTTAACGCGATCTTTTTATCAGTATCTATTGCGTAGAACGCATTTTCTGTTCACATTTCCTATTTTGTTTATTCCTCGCCAACGACTGTTTTACTATTCACGTACGTTATGAATCCCTCCACGAGAAACACGTATCGCAACATCACACCAAGGGTGCGCTGCCTCCATGCATAGCTCCTTGACGATTACTGACAATAATGAAGCCCATAGCGCCAGCTGTCTACCATAGTGCCAACTTACCTACCACTCCAGTTCTAGAAAGAATTCCAATAATCCGTCATGATAATACCGCACCTACGCTACCAGAAAGACTTCCAATAACCCTTCCACCCCTTCCCCCGATGCCCAAACTCGACCTAGCCTCCGCCCAAGCTCCCAAGCATCCAACACACGTTCAAGGAGGTTCCCTGGCAGACGCAGATGCCGCACACGCGATCAACGACCTCGACTACCTGAGCAAACTCACTGCCTTCGAGCGCGCACAACTGTATCAGCGCACGGTGCGCTCGTTTCCCCAAGGCGAATCAGGGTCAGGATGGCTATCATACCTCCCTGAAAACATCCGTGGGCTATTTCATACACTCAAATCGCGTGCGGGGGGTATACAAACCGACCTCCTCAGCGCGTGTGATGTGCTGGCGAAGCTTCTGGCCAGGGAGAGGCAGGAGAATGTCAAGTTGAAGATGACGTGTCAGCAGATGAAGAAGCAGCTGAGGGACGTCAGTGCTCGCTGCTCCACCCTTGAGGGGAAGACTGCTTCGAGGGTGTCGACGAGGGGTGTGAAGCGCAGGCGAGAGCCTGAACTTCCAGCTAGGAGGTCGCCTGTGTCCGCAGCTGCACCTGTCCCGGATCAGACACCCGTACAACTCGCAAAGCCCACCCTAGTCGTTCCGAAACCCAAGCAGCACTCTGGGACTGGGTCGGAGGCTGAGCGTAAGCTTATAGTTGACGCTCCTCTAGCGCAGATTCCTATAAATGCGCTTCCACTCAATGCTAGGAAGTATCATCCCGCTTTCGCCTCTTCTTCCACATCTGCCTCCGCCTCTACTTCCACATCCAGCGCTTCCACTCCTGCAGCTGTAGATCCTGAGTCTGACACCGAATCCCTGCCGACCCCCTCGTATCCACCCTTCCTCTCTGCACCTGCTACACCAAGGAACAGGAACACCATACTTGAGAACCCACCCTCTCCCCCAAGGCGGGTAAGGAGCGCGAATGGACGGATACAAGGCGAAGCTACTCTGTGCGACACTTCCAAGTCTTCTAGGCCGCTTAAGCGAAGAAAGTGTAAGCTCACCTTTTTTCGTTCCTTACACAGTTCGCTGATTGTTGAGCAGCTAAACACGACTCTAAACCGTTAAAACCTATAGTCAAACCTCGTGTCCAGCCACTCGTGCCCCGTAGATTTACACCGTCCCCGGGACGCGGGTACAACGTCCTACTATTCCCGGGCGAAGAACTCTCTGAGGAGGAATCGCAGATTGTGGGTATGATGTACTTCAATGATGGAAGACAGCTCGTATGCCGTCCTTGCAGGTTAGTCTTTCCTCTTTCTAAACTTTCCCTCTCACTGACCTTTATATTTATCTAGGATATTCAACGAATACCCATCCACCCACCCAAAGAAAATATTCACGTCCGAAAAGACATACGTCCATGGAACGAGCACAAACGAGCTATACGACCACTGTATCATGCACCACCCCGAGGAATGGGACGATTTGGCGACGATGGAGAAGCCGAAATTGGATGAGTTGAAGCAGAGGCTGGAGATTAAAGACCGTTTAGAACGTCAGCAGTCTCAATTGGGGTTGAAGCCTCTGCCTGGGATGACAAGAGAGGAGATCCTCGCCGAGGATACGAAAGCAGAACCGGTTCCACTGCAGCCATTGCGTCCGCGGAGTGTGTCCGACCTTGAGTACTCGTTACCCCCGCCGATCATTTCTAGGTCGATGGGGATGAGGTCGATGAGGATAGGGATGAGGGAGCAGATGGCGAGGACGGTGTCTGCGGCTGCGTAATTGTTTCTGTTCTTTATGTTTTTTATGGGTTTATGTTTGCTATGATTTGTATGCTTTAAGAAGAATTGTGTATAGTATTCGAATGTACAATAATTTCAGCTATAGGTTTTAGGTAGCCCTTGATACATATATTTTTGGCCCTTGGCCGGTTCGACCGTTTTAATGTGAGAGGTGCTGGTTGTCTTTGCAAAGTACAAACTTGCCATTGAAGTGAGTGCTTTTCTTACGATTGAAACTCCGTCATCATCAGAGTCCGGCAGAACGGCTTTTGAAGCTTACTATACTTCCAAGTTTCCAACTTGTGCGTTACCTCAATTCAACGAGAATTCGAGACCGCTCTACTAGTGGATCCGCAAGAGCTCAAATTCAAAAAGCAAATGCAACGATTTGGCAACTTCAGGCTTTCATCTTTCCACTTGAGAACCTGTTCCATATCGTAATTTTCTGCAATCCTAGCACCCTAGCAACTCTTTGCTCGGTGTCCAGCGCGCTGCTTGAAGAATGCGAGACCATGATATACTCTTCGATTTCGATTCACAACACGGATGGCAATAAACAACTCGGATGCATAACGACACTGCTTGAAGACAATGCCAAACGCAACATGGTGTAGTTCTTTGAAATCAAAACCAACGATGGATTCAACGAGAATGACACCTCCGAAATAGCGCACTATCTGGAGCTATTATCCCAGATCCTTCCGAAGATGAAGAATTTCACCGACTTGCGACTGATGATATCATCCAAATGCGAGAATGTAGTGGATTCGAACATGTAACGAGATGGTTGAAGTGAGTGCCAGGTTTTCTTCGTTACTCTCCTGCTTTATGTTCGCTGTAGACAAAGGACATCCTTGAGGGCGCTCTACATTCCTATGTTCAACAGCAATATTATCCCGAACTTTTCGGGGCATTCTACGAAGTCGCCTCTGCAATTAGGGGGCTATAAAGTCGGGATCTTATGCAAACTGAGATCCCGCTACCGCTTTATCTTTTAGTGTGGTATCAGAACTTTTCCTTACTCGTGGCAAGCAAACTTGAACTTGGATATGAAGGCCTAGGAGTATATCCTGATTATTTTAGGGACGAAAATGATGGTTCAAGCGCAGTTTCGACGATCATCGGATCAATGAAGTTACTAGCAAAGAAACGTAAGTACTCCTCATCAACTCCTCACCCTAGTTCCGATTGGTAGCAAACAGCACATTGGGATGACCGACCCCGGTCATAGGCTCACTGCTCATCGGGCTCTTCGCGTACGGGGCTTCTCAAAAACGATGTGTCAGTGGGGATTTGTCTTCAAAAACAAAGAGGGCTCTATACCTTGGCTGGTGGTGTTCATATTTCCGGGAGCCATAGCTTGGACTTACTCTATCTGATTTGGAGGCAGACCAGCAATGGTGTCGTCCCTGTAGTGGCCGGGATATTCTGAATCAGCACCACCACTACCCGCATGCGCGGGATAGTTCGGGTCTGTATTTCCATAGGGTTCAGTTCCACTTAGTCCACCTGTTCCACTGGCATAACCATTCGCTCCGGCATCTTGGTGGTGCACGGCATTCCTCTTGGGTAACGGTAGTGCACCTCCTGTGGTGCTGGGATAAGACGAACCGGTACCATGGGTTCCATCTTCTCAGAACAGAAAATTCTCTTATCAGAGGGACTTCTTCCATCAAAAGCATGGCACGAATAAAACTCACCTGTGTCATATCTAGCAATATCAGTATGAGGAGCACCAAGTTCTGGTTCTAGATATGGTTTTTGGGCGCGTGAATTAGTTTCGGGGGGGAATCCAGCTCTGGGAGTTTTATTGGAGGCTGGCACCGGCTTACCCTTGAGATGAGCAATTCCCCGTTCGATTTCTAGCCTTCCCTGACGTGTGAGTTCGTCGTTTTTGGTCACTCCACCGACCCCTATTCCGTCGACTGTACCCATCATGGCGGTTTTACGAATGTTATCGATAGATTAGATTAGATCGCATCTCAGATCCCGCCGAACTGGCCTGGACCGGGGGCCGAGACCTTGGTGTCAAAAAACGCCACCCCATTCTCTGAAGAGCCAATCGAAGTCCAGCAGAGCCAGTCATTGGTTTGAACCAAGCAAGCTTAATCAGCTTTCTATCTGTGCGTTCAAATTGGATGAAAAAGCAGCTCTGCGGGTTTTGCCACTATTCCTATCGTTCCCGGTATCGTACCTAGGCTTTCCGGTTTTTCGTAGTGAATGGAAGAATATGAATAGTATTCTTCGATTTGCACGCGGCATCCAGGAATTAGGCATTCTGCTTCCAAGTACGTTTGAAGAGATTGCTTCCATAGATGAGGAAAAAGATGTTATACAAGGCTGGGCGGCGTTGTATCCGGATTTAACGAAACTTGGTTTCCTCTGCAGACTGGTCTTGGAGCAGTACTTTTATTCCGACTGGCAAGCGATAAACTAGTAGTTTATTGCGTGTGGCTATATATCCTTGTCGTATTTTTCTTATGGTAGACTTCGAGAAGTACCATAACTAATCGAAATGTTTTTGACGTATTGAAAGTTCCAGCGATTCAAATAATAAAGAGAGTTGTTGTATGCAAACGACTCTTTCTTATCTCGGTTCGTAACCAGTAACTGGCAATGGAAATGCATTTTAATTCGTCGTAAGTGGAACAAAACTTCCAACGTATTCGAATAATCATTGAACTACACGACAGTATTTCCTGAAATTATCACTAGTCAATGACACGGCAAACCTGATAGGTCATATGCGTAAATCCCAATATCTCCTTCTCCTGTATCTTCATAAAAACGCTTTCAGGAATAACTTTAAGCGCTAAATGGTATTTGGAAACTTCGACACTAGTGGAAGAGCCAAATACGCTTTTTCCAGCTTTCCAAAGCGCGACCCAGACAAAAGCGCATCCAAGCTCCTCCAGCTTGAATGAGTGAAGTTTTCTGAGCTTAATTATAAAATTGAGTATTAAATTTAAGTCAACTCCATGTGCAAATAAATGTAACGAAATCCAGTTGCATATCTCTGCAAACAAGACCCATGGCCGGCGGGCTTATACACTACTGAAACAAGTACATGAATTTTAAGTAATATCCAAAACAGAGAGTAACTTTAGTTGTATTCTATAACCATCGAATTCGGCCATGGGGTGGAGCCACCGCACGTATTGATATAATGTTTTGTTGGAGTTCCGTGCTATTTCTGTACATAGCTAGAGAGGTATCCAGATGTTCCATCTGCCCGCTTGAGCCCTTTAAGACTTAAGATTTTACCGACAATCGTAGGAACTATCGCCTCAAAGAACATGGGACTCATCATTCTATGAACGAAGTTAGATCTATGTAAAATACTGAGAACAGGCTTAACTTACCCATGTTCTCCTAAGTTATAAATTTCCGATTTATCCGCATGCCTGGAGTAATCTGCGGAGTTTATTTCGGCGCCGAATTGTCTCGTCTGCACAACGCCCGCATCAATATCAGAAGAACGATAGGACAATGTAACACACATCTAAGTTAGCTTCAACGATGCTGGCAAATACGCGCTGACCAGCCTTCACACGTTGAGTTCCGATATCGACATCCATGGCTGCCATACGATATACTCCAGAAACTGGGGGATTCAAACCTAGAATTTGTGAATTACTACTACTTCTATGAGTTACCACGGATGGACACTTACGGAGTACCTCGCGGACATAGCTCATTATCTTGCGGTCCGAATCCTTATCTATAGTAGAGAAAAGTTTGACAATATCGTCTCTTGCTTGTTTCTTGTCCTCAGAAAGATAGAAGTCCACAACCAGAGCTATTGATTGTGAAAACAAAGCCGCGGTAGGTGCAACGGTAAGGAAGACGAGTGCCGCCAATTCATCGTTCGAGCACTTCAACTTCTCCAGTCCTTTGTTGGCAATAGACGTCAGGAATTCGTGACTAGGACGATAATCCTTTATTGCTCGTTGGCTGTGCGGAATCTGAATAATTCTTAGCTTTTCAATTGTCAAAATGAAACCATAGGCTAACCAAGGATTTAAGCTTATTAAAATGCCCAGAAATTTCTTTTGTGACACGCTGGAATGTTTTTTGAGAAGATTCACGCAGTCTCCAGTCGTGGACAGGATCGAAATTTAGATAGAC
The DNA here is from genome assembly GCA_036940585.1 of Cyathus olla. Taxonomy (NCBI): domain Eukaryota; kingdom Fungi; phylum Basidiomycota; class Agaricomycetes; order Agaricales; family Nidulariaceae; genus Cyathus; species Cyathus olla. Next base: position 7,292 of record JASFCY010000196.1, read on the forward strand.
ATAGCGGGCAATGTCCGCAAAGCTCTCGTATACATCATCTTCGTACCACGCCCCAGTAGGGAAGTCCTTTGTCTTCAGGGGTAATCCACCCTAATAATTATAATTAAGACAAGTAAAGTCTAAAGAAAATTATGAAACAAAAAACGCACAATCTTCTGTGAGATCCAGTGGATAGGAACAAGGTTGATGACATCTTTAACGATATTGACATAGTTCACAATTCTGTCCGGATGCGCAAAAGATTTGGCGAGGATCAATTCACCGGTTTTCTGGGCAAAGTACGATTTCAGGTCATTGAGAGGGGCAGATAGAATTGCAGCAGTGACACCAGCACATCCTTCTGCGAGACGTGCCTGAGTGAAAACAGTGATCAGAATAGAAACTCCTCAGTATTTAAATCACATACCAGGTCGGGTACGACAGGATATGACACAGTTAGCAAACGCTTATCATAAGATGATAAAAAACTCGGCTCCTTAAGTACTTGTTGAACACCCGAATAGGTCGCTACTTTTACTGTTTCAGTGTGAGCTTGTGGTCGGGTCCAGTTGTACTTATTAACCAGATCAGGACGTGTTTTCGACAAATTATCTTTCATGTAAACGGGATCAAGGAAAGGGAAGTGGGCATAAGCGGATCCGGTAGGGTAATGGTCTGGAAGTGTGCGGAAGAGCAATTTCGTGAGCATCCCACCGTATGAGCCATCCTGTGTATCGTATTGACAATCTTGATAGCCCCACGATGTGAGATTAAATGCTGTTTTTTACTTAGTACGATGCACTTTTTAGAGGCATATAAATAAATCACTGACGCGTGAAATCAACGGTCAAGAACCTATCTCCCCTTGTCAAGCAAACAGCGTCTGCTAAAATTGCTCGAGATATGGTGTATCCTGGGCAAAGCCCTGCACCATGACTAGGCACCTTGGTTTCTTCAGCCTGTAGGCCAACATGGAGTTCGAGATTATCGATATCCTTGTAAAGCGCAGCAGCGGCAGTCTAAACAAGGCTTAAAAACTATGAAGACTCTAATACTACAGGCAACGTACGTGAATTTCCTTCTTTGGATTCCATTCTTTGAATGAACTATACGCTAGGGGGAATGTCATAAATTTATTAATATAGCGAAAGAAGAACAAACCGTACGTTTAAGACCCAGGAACTTCCTGAATTCGTTGAGCTAAAGCGGGATGTTAAAAAAACAATTGGATCTGAATCCCTATGGGTCACGTACCGAGCATGTTCCCCAACTTCGCGATTGTTCGATACTCATGATTTCAATGACACGTAAAACTTCAGGAATTCCACGTGCTTGGAAAGCGCCAGCACGCCATTCCGTAGAATTATGTAGAAGTTTGGCGAGATCGTCATCGCTGAAGCGGCCATCAGGACCTCTTTTCAACCTAACATACAAAGTGTAAGTTTTTGAGTTTTAGAAAATTTGGGACATGCGAACCCATTGAAGGTCCATCCTCGCACGTCAGGGGTTGGAATCAAGTATTTATGAGCTACATTCTTGAAGTCCTCGACAGTGAGCTGTGAAACAAGTATTAGTAAATATGAAAGCATATTGTCGATAGCTAATGAACATTGCTGAAGTCCTTATCCTGGAAGAAATTATGGAATACGTCTTCTGTCCACCGTGTATCCTGAGCGGAGAGCGTCGCATGCCATCTGTACATAAGATTGAATTCAACAGAAACAACATTGCCTTCTCCTCGAGGAGCAACTTCGTGATCCACGTCACGCATATCCTACATACGAATAGTGTTAGAGAAGAAGACATAAAGTTTTAAAACCAATGCACCTTACCATCAATGGATCTAAGCGCCAACTACTACAATCCCTCGCGAGACCAAGAATAGCACCGACATAATCTGTTTCGATGGCATATATGAGTGTTTGTTTCTGGGAATAAATGAAACAAGATACATACCGCCCAAAATTATCTGCATGAAGTACCCACAGTTTACCAACCGAGCACGATGGAATATTTCATTGTCTTGTTTCTTGCACTCTTCCGGGTCTGACGGAGGAGGGGAAACCAAATTTCCACCCTCGTTGATTGCTAAGATCTTCTCAGCTATATACTGACGGAAAAGTTATATTAGCTTGTTTGGGACGTCGAGGACGTAGAGTAAAAACATACGTTGTGGTTTCTACTGAGAAGCACAAGCAATGCACAACTGGCAGGGGGCATAAAGAGGAGTCTGCTGTCAGCAAAGACGTCTGGCCAGAGTCTACCGGTTCCATCGTTTCGTCGAACAGATTTCATCTCAGTATCAGAACTGCCGTATAAGATACTTAGGTCTAAGTAACTGCTGGCTCTGTTGATTGCCCAGTTGTGATGATCGGTGTGGAAAATGCTGTGGATAACAAGATTGGCGAAGGCGAAAAAAAGAGCTGAGATACCGCCAGGGTGCTCCGTAAAATTTCCTTTCTGTCTCCTTAGAAGAGCGTCGAAGACGAGGCCAGGATCTGGAAGTGCAGAACGGGGAACAAAGTTGGCCGATGGTACTGAACGCGCATATGGATATCCAGCCTTTCCAATAGATGGAAGAATAGGGTTGTAATTAGAACCGTCAGCTGAACGGTATGCATATTGTAATAGTTGTTCCTCCTGTGAGCTGAATACTGAAGAGTTTGAGGGCGGCAAGCAAAGGTATGCAGCAGGGGGATGTGGAAGATCTTTGTAGACTAGTTTGCCGCTCTCAGCATTTGTCTCCGCTAACTAAACACGATCAAAATCACTTACGAAGGTTTATCACAAGCTGTTGAACCTTTAATGATGCCGTCTTGTCCGACGTGTTCGCCATCATCCAAAGCACTTTCTCAAGCTATTGAGCATGTAAGTACACAACTCGCTATTGCTTTCAATGGTATCCTTACTAATAATTTTCTGTCGTCGATCCCTGTACCACGAACTGCGCTGATAATGGCGTTAAGGTATGTATCCTAAGAAACTCGATGTTAATGGCACGATCTACGTGTAAGGATGTAAATTGTATGCTACCACATCTGCCCACTTGACTGCGGGATCTGTCAATTTCTTCCACAAGTTATCCAGTGTCTTTGTTGCGTGGTCGTAGTCAATTTGTGCGCCATCCGTGATGTATGGCGCCCTCCTTGCAGCATTGAAGTCAAGATCACGGGCTAAGCGGCTGAATGGCGGCATCAGAGGTAAGTAGAATATAGGCTTATGGGCTGGGATTATAGATGATACTTTAGGGATTTTATCAGAGAAAAGAGCGCAGGTATCTCACTATATCATCGCTCTTTATATATACCGTCTTAGCAGCAAGCCCTTGAGCGATAGCCAATTAGAGATAGAAGCTATGTGAGTATGTAGTAGCTGTGCCTAGCCTGATGAAGAAATCGGTGTGGAGTGTTAGTGAAGGCCGACTGTTATTAGCTAACCACAATGTATAACGCAGAAAAGTAAAGGCGGTGTGAATATATGAGATTATTCTTTACTCAAGTCTTGCATGATGTGATGTAGATAAGACTAAACTTTGAAAACACATAGCTGACTTTCTGGCTTCGTGTTGACGAGCTCCAAGACATGACATGACATCCTTATTGAAGGATAGTCGCTGTGGTGCGCGCTATCCTTATTGAGGAAAAGCCGCTGAGGTAAGACACGACGCGCCATTCCCTGAACCGGGATACCTAATGCCGATCAATTCAGCTGTTGTGTGTTGTCAACTTGTTCAAGGTAGTTCTACATCGGCTTCAAATTTGCAAATAGCTGCTACTCACATAATGAGATGTAAGTTGCAGCGGGTAGCGATCGAGAACGCAATTGAAAGATCCTCCAGGCAACATGGTGAGGGGGGCACCAGGGAGCCGACTGCCAAATTTATTATCTGTATTCCTGCCACCCTGACTTGATCATGACTGTGACAGATCTGTACATACATCGTTTAGGTCGACTCCAATTTCAAGCAGGCTTAAATAATAATGCCGCCCTTTCCTACTTGCCTGGACACCAGACTCTCTTGGAATTATTAGGTCTTGGTAGTGGATGTGGGGCCGTACCAAGAGTCCTGAACATGACGGATCTCGATCGGCGCTCAATACTTCAGCACTTCTGTCCATACATTATGGGGGTCAGATGGATTATCTATGTACTACTTTACTGGGGTTGTCCGATGGTAATGTAGCGTGGAGCGGTGGAGCATTGTGCACACTACATACTACAGTAAAGATATAGTAATGCAGTGTATGGTAGGTGTAGGTTACCGACGCGTGGTTGTGTTGTCCATATACCACTGGTTCTCGGATTCTCTTTCGAGCTAAGCATAATATAACTTAGCTTTGGGGTATTGTTGATTGCATGTGTGTTCTGCTCCTATCGTTCTTCTTCGTTTCCATCCCCCTTGGAGTCCTCATCTTTTTCCATCTTCCTTGTGATCGATTCATCCTCAAATTCGACGTTTGCACACTTCTCCGTCCCGCGTGAGTGCTCCTGTTTTAGCGAGGAGCTTTGAGAGGGTCTCTATTCCCTCTGGCATGCCGACTATTCCTGATATGCGATATCTGTTGAGATTTTTCTGGATATGATGCGTTCTTCTTTATATCTTGGGCAGTGGGATAAGGAATTAAATCAAAAAGTGATCAGTTCACTGTATATAACCTGAATTTACAACAAAAGCATATCAACAAAAGTAATTATGTAGTAGTGCGATTGAAATAGAAATAAGGATCGCTGAGCTATATATAATAAATAGGACTGGAAGCCAAAGAACAGGATAAAAATACAGACAGAAGTCTGTTAACGCAGGTCGAATGAGAATGCCATAGCCATCATGCCGTGCATGAAAGGCGATATTCAGGATACATACCCAACCCATGTATCTCCAGAAACATCCAGGATCCAAGCTTGGGTTCAAAAGGCGATGATGAAACTACTTAATTCGGATCCTTATTTAACTTTGTAGTGACAACGATATATCAAGCTTAAAAATATTCACCCCTGATTAATGATTTTCCACTGGGAAGAAAAGTAGATCATCTTTTAGATCATCTCTCTGTGTGATTTAGACCAGTACTTATTTACTGCCGCTGGAGACCCACTACATCATGTTGGTGCTAATAACCTCCAAATATGTTTAGTCTTGCTTCGCGGGAGCCTATGATAGCTTTACGATAAACGGTAAGAAACGGCCCATATTCTCTTCCTCGTCGTCCAAGCCTTTACAGCTGATTTAAAAACGATAGAGAATCCCTTCTCAAAAATCCTTTGACATTTGTTTGCTTTTGGAGCTTTTTGGAGCTCGGCTCTTGCAAATAGAGACCGGCACAAATTGCTCTGAACATTTTTAGGCTAGTGTGTTGCAGGTGTGCCCAGGGTGCCTTTCTAGTACCGTTGTTCCGAGTAAGTAGATTGCTGTGGTTCACCCAGTGCCTGCACATCATTCCCTTTGCCATTCGTCGTAGCAACCTTGTAAATAATAACACTTCTTCCAAATTCCACCATGTCTATTATGTTCTGCCAAGTGAGTGAGTGTACAACTCTTAGGCTCTTAGGGACTTACCTTGGACCTGCAGCCTTTGTGCCAGAGTTGTGGAATATAGATCTTCTTGAAGAAGCTGGGACATCTTCTAGATGACGGTGCCGACCATGAGGCCTTGAAGAGTCATGTCTCGTCGGCAGCGGTGCTCGTACCCATAATCATCTTCTCGACATTTGGAGGGCTACCATTCAAATTGAATTTCGTAGTAAGCAAAGCTCTTAACACATAACCTACCAACTAAACGACAGTGTTCCCGGGCATTATCGGTAATTAAAAAACGGAAGACCTGATATGGTACAAATCACCCATAACCCCTTCTCCGTTTCTTCAGAAAAATGCTTTCCAGCAATAGCGTTAAGCTCTGGGTGGCATCTTGATAAGATTTCGACAATTTTGGAAGAGCTAAATACATTAACGGTCGGAATTGATATGAGCGTCGATACAAATTTCGAAGGAAGGTTGTAAATCTTGAAGAGAGACAGATCGATAATCGCAGGTGATGACAAAACAGCAGAAATTGCGTGTTTCACATCTGCAGTAAAGTTTTCCCAGTTCCAGTCGGATCCTAAGAAACTGAGGTCGAATATTTTGACGCTCCGAAGCGCATTAATTATGCCAGGAAGAGTGGATTGTGTAATGAAGCAAGGGTGGTCTGCATCTTCTCTTAATTCAAATTCACGAATAAGTAGGGGAATGTCCGGAGACGAGACGAGGATGTCCTGAAATCGTTCGTATAAGTCAATTGGGTCGTCGGAAAGGTCAAAATCACTGAAAATAAACTCTATTAATGAAATAGATGACGACGCGACAATTCCAAGAAAGCACGGCATATTAAGGAACACGGTTGCAAAATCGTATGACGAAATTTTTTATTATTATCTTGATACTGTTGTTGAAAGATTTCGGTGCAATACCAAGGTGATGGAATGAGCAAGAAATGAGGACTTTTGAAGGCGGAACTTGCTGTGGCCAGTGGTGACTTGGTGAGTTAAGTAGTCTTTCAACCTGTAATCAATTATCAAGCTTTAATATAAGGTACAGAATAGCGCATCTGGTGGCCTGGACTGGGCACACAAATGATGTCCCTTTTCAGCTTGCAGGCTTCCTTGTCACCGTTTGAACTTTGAATCGCCATTTGATTGCGATTAGTTAGAGCGGGGCCACGGCCCGCTTACATGGACGTTGGCTTATGCAAGTGGAGGAAACGATCGGTGATAATTTTTATCTCCGTTGACAACCAAACCCAATACCGCCATATCTTGTCATTACAACTTTACCAAAGCTCAGAGCTTCAGCTTTCTTCTCAGGGCTTTCGCCATCCTCGACATTGGTACCATAACCTTGAAAAATTTTCATGCCTCCAAGGCTCAACAAACGTCAACAGCGCGAACTCGAGGAGCTCGAAGCGTTATCGGGATCACTGAGCAAGAACTTGAATGTAGAAAGCGATGAGGAGGAAGAAAAGTTCCCTGAACATAACATTAAAGCTGCAGGAGGCTTTGCTAGTGTGAGTTTAAACTTGCTCAGTTCAATCATATGGACTCTAAAGAGCTTTTTCGTTCATGTCATAGTTGATTGCGAATGATCTAGGGGGGAACGACGACGATGAGAGTGAGGAAGAGACAAAGGCCAAAGGGTCCAAATTGAAGAAGGTATTTTCTTACCTCTTATTTTCGTTCTAATATCTATAAAGCTTTGGATCGATAGTCAAAGAAGAAGAAGAAGAAACCTACATCATCGACCCCTGCATCAGCCACCCCAATTTCCGTAGCTTTACCCTCACCAGCGCCCTCATCAACCCCCGAACCTCATTTCATATCTAAAAGCGAACACAAAGCACTTAAAAAAGCTCGCGCAAAAGAGAAGCAAAAGGAAGCTGCCGTGGACGAGATAGATAAGGCACTAAAAGAGCTTGGCGTGTAAGTCTTCGGTTCCCTTACTCTCGTACTTTCAGTCTCACAGTACATAGATCGGTACCGACCTCTTCTCCAGCAGCAGCTCATGCCTCGTCATCAACCGGTACCTCCCTTTCTACTCTACTCTCCGTATCTCTACAACACCTTGACGCCGATGCCGAACTACGCAAGTTCTTCGGATCGCGCGTCGTGCAATCTACCACGGCAGCTGAGACATCCACGAATCTCTCTCGTAGACAAGCGGCAGCCTTACGAGCTCAAAAGGCATCCATTAAGTCAAACTTGACGAAGCCCAAGCCAGGGTGGTGGAATGCAAAAGGGAGAGAAGGGTTGTCGTTGAGATTGTTAACGCCTGAGGAGGTGGATGATAGGAAAGCAAG
>JASFCY010000197.1:0-15069 GCA_036940585.1 Cyathus olla
TGTCATCGGAGCATGAGATATCTGGTACGGTTGAAAAGTTGTGACCTACCGCAACGGATACTAAGTTTGCTTACAACCGTCACCAATTTTCCACAGTTTTGACCCCCTCACCGACCGCCTCCATAATAGTTTCCTTTCCCTCAGGCTCTACCCTCTCACTGGGCGCCTCCATAATAGTCGTCCATCCCTCAAGCTCGGACAGCACACCGCCACCTCCAACACCAATTCTAACCTTCACTGGCACCACCACAATAATACTAAGCTCTGCTTCCTCTGGCAGTGGCTCGTCTGCAGCTCCATCTTCATCCTTGACTCGCAACATACTTTCGGATATTCCTCCGTCCACCACCGTATCAGTTAGCTCCTCTTCTAGCTCCACCAGCTCACCTACAGCTCCATCTGAAACCCAGACTCAGAAACAGCCATTTAAGCCCGCCAAAAAGATAGCACCTATAGTTGCTGGTGCTTGCAGCGGTGGGATTATACTATTGCTCCTATTACTTGGATATTTATTTCACAGACGACGAAAATTAAGGTTGGCGTTGTTACCGTTCCCGGTCCTGAACGTAGTACAAGATAACAGCAGAACCCCAAATCTGAATCCGAACGACCAAATCACAGCTCGTCTGCCAGTACGGAAAAGGCGAAGTGAGGTGCAGGTTTCTGCCTTAGCAGAGTCTAGCAGTGAAAGGGATACCCCCAACCTTAGAGCACCCACAGTAACTACTAGTCAAGATGCCCCTCCAGCATATACAGAGATATAGGAGCGAACGGTGTTACATTTTGGTATGTTATTATGATATTATTTTAACCATAGACTAATTGGATGGTTTAAAATTAAGAACTTGCTTTTCCGGCATGGTCGAGAGAACCATGAATGCTTTAACGTTAACTAGTAGTCCCCCGGTTATTTTTCAAGCCACTAGTGCACCAGAAATGCCTGAATTTAGATTGGCAGTGTTTAAGTGCCATTCTTACGTTGAACCTTGAAGGTTACTAACTAGTGACTCTTGACGGTACGCAATCTTGTGTAGTACAGTATGATACTGAGAAATACCTGATAACTGCAGAATTTTGTGCGAGCTTTGTGAGTCGGCTAAGTTGTATCTTCAAATCACTGGGTCCATCTGCATCCCACGCCACCCTGAGGCTCTACTATATATTTTCAAAGTTCTCACGCCCGAGTTGGCATCTTATATGATACTTTTTGTGTCTTCGAATTTCTGAATAATAACCATACTAATCTGTCAGGAAGCTCATGTGTAGTAAGTATATGACTCCGATAAGTAAAGCGATGAAAGATATATCACTCAGATATAAATGGAATCTTGATTTGTTCATATCTACCATTCAGACAAGCTTGATCATCTATGCTTTTAGATGATTAAGTTACGATGAGTCCACGGCGATCACAATGGTTGGACTCAAATACTTTGAATTGCATGACTATAGTCGAGACATTCTTTCTGGCCATAACTCTGCTTCTGATAGTAGTGTCACTTGCTTTAATACAAGCCGCATTTTGCCAGCCAAAGTCACGGACAGACCTTTCTTCGGGACGTGCCACTAATACCGCGTATGTATTTATATCCACTATTGTTGTTGAAGATGGTGATAATAGGGCTCCGCAACGTAAACGTATATACATCTGACGGTACGGATTTATTATGGCCCGTACCGTAACATATGCATATATGCCGTTCCGATCACCTGCTGATCCCAAATCACCAAGCTAATTAGCAGTGAGTGTTGGGTCGACGCTCACTGCTAATTAGCAAGGATTTGAGTGGTTTCCTCATAGGATGCTTAAAGGATGTTTAAATATCTTACTTAGGAAAAATAAGAGTGTAAGATTGTGTGAGATTGTGAGAGATAAGCATGCTTGGCGGCAACAATCATTTTACTGTCTCCCTTATCGTCCCTTACGATAATGTGAGGGGGTAGAGCGAAGCAAATGGTGGAAGACATAAGATACACCTAAGATATGCATCATTGATGTGTCGATTTCCTATGCTGGGTTTGAAATTTGAGCTGAGCACTGGTTTCATGACAACAGCCGCAATCAATTCTTTGATGCAATCTGTTGACTTACTACTACTATTACTTACCCAGAGTTTATAAAGAACCTAGTCTTTATAATGTCATTTTAAGTACTTATCTATTGGAATTTGGAAAAATAAAAAACACAGACATGTAGTGTACTATCACCAGAGAAGCTGGCACTTTTTTTTGTGTCTATAGGATAAAAATTGAGGGAGATACAAAATGATAGAAACTGCAATTTTTGGGAGTAGTACACACTTTTCACCCTCCATATATCTATTCTGTAGGATATTTTAAAAACAAACTACATGGTCATGTAAAGAACTTAAATACTGACAAGTCTGAAAAGGTCTGGTGAGAATACCACCAAAGGAAGATATTCAAATTCAGGCAACTCTGAAAAAATTATAAACTCTGGGTAAGCAATAGTACATTGAGTTGATTTTGCTATACTGGCCATAGTGTTGCCACCTGCTTGAGTTGTGACAATGGCATGTATCACATTTTCATATTTTTGTCTTCAATTACTTAATTTGAGTAGCTCTTTCAATTTTATGAAGCACTAATGTTGAAAGCAGCCCAAACTATTTTTATATGTAGTTTTTATAATTGAAAACATTATACTGCAACTCACATTCTATCAGCTCACTTTTTGTGTAACATCAGCTCAGGCTGTTGAGTGGAGGTTACTTTTTCTCACCTGTAACTTCACCCACCTATCAGTTACCTTATAGAATTGAAAATTGTATTGCCTTTGGTGCCTTTTACATGCTGGTATGTTTTTTATATACTTTATTCATTGTGTAAAGAAGTAATACTGGGGGCTATGTCTTTGAGCAGAGAATCACATGAGTGGAGTGACAGAAACACTAGAGCCTGGCCATACAACAGCCATATATGGCCATTATAATACAGTTGTTGACAGTTTAATTCTGTACTGTCCACCATACTGTCTTAGGATTCCTCATAGGCATTCAATGATATGGTACCCATTACCATATTATGGCTATCATAAACTGTCTTTGTATGGTAACAGTTGGTAGCCCTAGTGATATCAGATTACTTTAACATGCTTAAGCATATTTCCATGCATACATTCTTTCAACCTCAGTCAATTCCTTAGCTATTTTTTAAAGATTGTTTAGATAAACTATATCTATCCATATATATGCTTATTATATTATTTGGATAAGTATTAGTTGTTAAATTGCCTAAGTACATACTTTTAGAGTATGCTTTCTGTTGTCTACTTTAAGAAGAGTTCTAATATAATAGAGGTCACTAAGCACCTTTATATTACATAAAATATAGCTACTTATAATATAACAGATTCTATTTGTTAAGACTGAGAGAGTATGCATATGTAATGCCTATACCTTTCTTGCTGCTTGAGTACAAAGTATATAAACAATTTAGATCTTGCTATTGATACCTCTCCAAAAAATCACCATGAGCATAATGCAGTTGCCGTGACATCAATGTGCCATGACAATGAATCTTTATTGAATTTCTCTTAAGTTCTCAATGCAAATGATACTTATGTGTATTTAGGTTACATATAATATACTATTTTATATCCCTGGTGAACTGTATAAGTCTTATTTTGCTTCTTTTCTCAGAATTTTTCTGTTGAGAAATAATTCTCACACTTGTTTGAACTCAGAAAAGACTCAGACTTTTCCATTCTGATAATTTTCATAATAGCTAAGTACACTCTTCAGTTGCTATTGCCAGTATTGCCTGCTTTATTCTAATTATCTTATAATTGAAATAAAGTTCCCTTATTCTATATCTTAATATATTTCTGGATGTTTGTAAAGTACTTATTCCTTTTCTCATAATACATAACTCATGAGCATCTTCTAGAACTTATTTTAATGTACTTACTTGCATGCTTTCTCAAGTAGGCTATTCAGATGCAAGTCTTACAAATAATACAATATACCAGAACAAAAGTAATTATATGGAATATCTGCTCTATAATGGTAAAGTCAAGGTACTGAAGTATACAATATTGATGTAATATATGACTTCCACATTTATATACATATATGTATAAAATATTTTAAATATACTGTGAAAACTATGTAGAATATATGCAGAAATGTATAGGTTACATTTAGCAAGACTCATTCTGCAAGCAAGTATCAAATTCAGTATAAGATTCTTTCCAAGAGGTATATGTGAATTATGTTTCTCAGAAAGAATAAACTTTGAGGAAATAAATGAGAATGTTATAGGGAAACTATAGAGAGTGAGATAAGGTGTTATAACATTAATTCTTGGGTAGTTTTGTACATGCTCTCATACAGAAATATAAATAAGCTCATTCTATATTGTAATATGTTAAACCTGCTATAAAGAACATACAAATCCTCTAAGTCATGGCACATTAATGTCACAGCAACCAAGTTACACCCACAGTGATTTTTTGAGCAATCAGAACAGCATAATGCATATGTCTGGTAGACTATACTTTGAGAAAATGGTTATGGTTACTTTAAAGATACAGATCATAATATATACATTATTAAAACTGTTAAATGTGATTTACATAGAACCTGTCAGATTTAACAGAAACAAGTTTTGGATGCATTGTAAGTACTCAAGTGTCAAATTATACTATCTTCTCACTGCACTTGATCTTGAATACAAAACACTAGACTTGATGTTAAGTATATCAACAATTTGTGTAACTTTATATATATGATACTTATTTTCTGAATATAAAACTGGAGGCAACCAAAACCCAACTGTGACTAGTACTTCAAGTTACCTGGTTTTGCCTGGTGAATAATCCCCTGAGTTGGACCTCAGTATTTTCTCCACTTGCTGCATGTTTTTGGTGTATTTTAAGCATATATTGTGCCACTGATATGAATTCTTAAAGAATTATCCAATTATTTCATCATTATGAAACTTGAAGTAGTAGTTGACATTGATTCTCGAGTAATATTTAAGTACTGGTCTTTTCAGATGGTATAAAGTGAGCATGGATTGTGACTAATGTTGTACAGCTTCCCAACTATTATGCTGCCAGATTATGCTACAAATATTCCATCTTTCTAGCTTCCACTTCAGTCCATTGCTACAAATTCACAACTTACCAATCCTGATATTCTTGAAACTGAACACTTGTATGGGGACGTAGATTACAAACCGAGTACCGATTCAGAATCCGAATCCGACAGCGAAGACGGCAGAATATCAAACTCAGAGGTGAGTTTTTTATGTTCTCATTAAAGTACTGTGCCATCTTATCTAATATAAATATATTGCAGTTAGCTGATAACTTACCATGTTGAACTGTATCAGAATGAACTACCAAGAAGCAAAAACCAAAAACAAGAGAAAGAGTGAGCAATAAGGAGAATTTAGGCAAGTGGAAGTACAGAAATTCTACTTCTACCTGAAAGAAGTGCAAGGCAAACTCAAGCAGCTTAAATGATATACAAAGTGGCTTAGAAGAACTTTCTATCCAGTTTTTATTTCTGTCTATATTAGATACAGCATCTGAGATAAGTATAGTGTATATTATTTACACTTCATTTTTTTGAAAATGCTTATTGCATTTCCCAGTATAAATCTGAGAAGTTCCCAGGAATTATTTTTTATTTTTTCAAACAAGTATTTCCCAATTCAGATAACACAACTGTAAAACCTGGATTAATATATTGGCATTGCTATCATATGGAATCAGATGGCAGCCATAGTTATTCTATATAATGTTTATATAAGGTAGTTAGCAGGAAATGACTTTGCTTGTACTTTTTACCTGAGTGTTGGGAATATAATACCTGAGTATATTTTTTAATCCAAGGGCAATGTTTATACTGCAAAAGCAGTACAGATGTAATTTAACTGTGCTAACTTAAGTTGGAATACTTCACCTATGTGAAGTATGAATGGAATGGTGCAAATAAACAAGACTTCACTACTATTAGTGAAGTATAGATTGATTCAATGTATATAAAGCTTACAATAGATTCTGTATCTACTATGATAGGGTAACTATAACTGTGCATAATTCTTTGACTTTGACTTGATTGACTTTTTTCTTCCCAAAATCTCTCTCCTTATATACCTTTTTCCAATCTTCCTGACTAACCTGTTTTCATGGCCTATTCTCCAATATTGTCTAGATTGGGCAATGTTGTTGATGATGGCTGTAGTCAAAGCTATATGGAAATAGTAAGTAAGAGTTATAATGAGTTAGATGTAATCTATATCAAGTCATAATGAAGTAATTTATAATGATTTTATATAAGATGTATTGAGTCAAGATGAGTTATTTTGACTATACATGATTGATCTGTATTGATTATATATGAATGATAATGTTTCAGAAAGAGCCAGAAGCAGTGCATGTCTTGTAAAAATGAGTCAATTTTTATATGCAGTACTGGTGAAATGCATGCTGTTTGGAATATATACATCAAGCACCACTTTTTATACTGGGTGGGGATACAATAAAGCATTGCATCATTGACCTCACAGACAAAAGTATGAAAGATATTGAAGATTTATTAAGGATATATAATTATTCATCTATGAAATTAAATACCTATATACTAATATCAATTCAGAGTATACAGGGCCATATTAGTATATCATTAGATCTTTGGTCATCATCAAATGAATATGCTTTTTTGGAAATTGTTGTCCATTATATAATAGATAGCTGGCAGCTTGGTATGTAATATTGTATGTACTTTGCTATTAAAGTCAAACTAAAAGAATTTGTCAAATAGAAGAGATTTTGATTGATTTTAAGGAGCTATTTGGAGAATATTCAGATAAAAATATTGCAACATCAGTCTGAAAGATACTAGAGGTATAGATAACTTGGAAATATATTACTCTGCTTCCTTTGCATAAAATGTATTGCATATTAAGTACTTGCTATTGTAATGGATAATGCAACCAATAATAACACATTTGTACAAGCATTGGAATGTTTATATAATAAATACAGTATACCTTTCAACCCTAAATCTGCTCAGATGCACTGTATGGGACATACAGTACATCTTGCTGTATTAGATGTATGAATTATTGCACTCTTATTCAAAATATGAAAGTACTCAATTTATTAAAAGCTTTTCAATGCAATTTGTATACTTTCCAAAAGGAAAGCTCTGAGGTAAAAAATTACCAAGATATTACTGCTATGCCTTCCAAAGATCTTGTGCATAGCTTAGTCAATGATATTGATGAGCTAGAATCATTGGCATCAGCAGAATGCTAGATGAGTGCAATTGACAAGATAACAATATCTATATCATTTTAGATTTACTTAATACTTATTCAATTTTTTTCAAGTTTTATAAAATTGTATGGATGGTTCAGTCATTACCACAGCATTGACAGCAGTGGCTTAACCATACCAACTTGTCAATTCCAAATCTCAGTCAAGATAATACTGCAAAGATATTAATCCTTAATGTTAAAACACAGTGGTTATTAACACACCAAATGCTTGGTATAGCTATTTCATACTTATTGCAAGTTTATTCAGCTAATTTAACATTATATTAGAATATATATACATGTACCATCAGAAAACAAATGATTTTTCAATACAATTGCCAGATCTTGAAGATTATTTACTCTTGCCAGCAGACTGGAAGGTGATCTGAATTATTTCAGATTGACTTTTGAATTTCCATAAAGCTACAACCCAGATGTCAACTACCAATCAAGTGGCACTTTCTCAGTGTTATGCAATCTTCCATAACCTACAAGACCAACTTCATAAATTCATTATATCACTATCCACTACAGCTCCTGCAGCTGTTAAACAAAGATTAGTTGCTGCTCATTGCAAATTAAGTGACTATTATACTGTTTTTGATACCTCACCTTTTTATATATAAACAGCATATAAGCTGTTTTTTAACCATTTGATTTAAATATATAAGTATACTAATGCATTATTAAGTACTAGATTCTCAAATTGGCCTCAGCAGCCTTATGTATGATGCTTCTAATAATTATAACTACTATATGATCATTGATGCTGTGGTTAAATTGCTGAAACTTTACTATAATACCTACTATGGATCTGATTCTGAAATTTGGATCTGAGCCTCAAACTGGAAATATGCCTCAGGTGCATCTATTCAATAAAATTGATTTTCTTGCAAGATATAGGAAGTGTGCTCAGTCAAAATCAATATCTGAATTGGAAGATTTCCTTTGCTTTTCATACTATGAAAGCATTGAATCAAATCCTCCTCTTTGGTGGCATTTTTATCAATTATAATTTCCAAATGTTGTATATATGGTGTGTGATATCCTTGGCATTTCAGATAAGTTTCAGTTGTAAATATTCCTCAAAATATGGTCAATTTTATAATTAAAATATTTCAAGATCTGCCATTGCAGTTGAGCATATTTTTTTAGATGGTAGAGATACAATTTTGCTTTATAGAACAAGCCTCAAGCCAGAAACCATATATAAACTTATAATTCTTAAGAACCAGCTAATTATTTCTCATACTAGTAGAGTTACAGAAATATTATAAACATTAATCTTGTATATAGTACTAACAATTACATTTATCTTGCTTTAAAAAGACATATCCAGTGTAATATATCTTTACAACAATATATAGCTGTATCATATCTGTAAATATTACAGTCCCACCACTATATTTGAGATATAGTATACATCACATATCTGTATGAACACTGTATGATTACATACATAACCATATATGGTACATGAGGAGCCCTAATCATTGCCTACTTTTCCTCATAGCTTTTAACCCAATAGCATATTATTTTGTCATGAAAATGATTAAATAATTACATCAAACAAGTTAGTTTCAAGTTGCCATTTGAGAATACATACAAGTACATGATTATTAAATAGACTTTCTGTTAGGGCAACACTTAGACAAGGCTACCTAACAATAAACAGAAGACTTAGGGATGAGAATCAATGACTAGGAGAAGTAGAAATCCTGAGAGATTGAAGCTGAGAAATGTCTACTGTACAGAAGGATTTATATACTATTAAGTATCTACTGTCTAGTTATTGCTGAAGGAATACTATGGAAGGTAAAGGAATAATGCTGACAAAGAATGATATTATAGCTGACTAAGAATGAAGTCATATGGAATATAATAGAAAGAACTAGAATAGTAATAGCTACTAAAGAAAAGTAATGACTAAGCATGGGACTAATGCCAAACAATCACTAAGGCTGCTGCCAAATAAATAACAACTAAGGCTATTGCCAAATAACAATCAAGGCTGATGCCAAACAAGTGAAAATAGCCTATCTGGAAGTGATTCCTGACACTTCCAATGATGACTTGTAAGACCTTAGAAAAGTTTCAGACAAGAGAACTTCTATCTTGCTTAAGCCCAAGATACTATCATTTCAAGTTTGTAGAGTCCTTACTTACTTGATGCTATATGATGTTATTTTTGCTTCCATTTCACTGTTCTAACTTACTCCACACCACTGGAGTAGTTGATATAATTGTACCCCACAATTTAACTCCACAGCAAGGTATATAAGAAGTTGAGTTTCAGACTGTCTAAGTCAAAAATATACTTCCCACTCTGATACCATATATGGTAAGTTGCTTAACAGTAAGCCAAACCCACTGCTACTTTATGCTTTCTCAATACTTTCAAAGTAAGTACTCTGCCCTGAATTTGCATGTTGGTTTGGTATTGGTAGATCATAATATATACAGTCAATGTATAGTATAGTATTATATAGTATGCTTGTAGTGTTTTATTTACTGATAGTAATATATTCCTATCCTGAACTTGCATTGCTATGTTTTCAAATGATATTGAATTGTAAATATTGCCAACTATTATTAAAATTGATAATTAGGCCATTTGTTGCAGTAGTACAGGAAGATTATTGAAATATATCATACTTACAGCAGTTATCAAGCAGTTACACAATAGGCAAGATCAATATTTTCTATCAAAATTTGGCAGTACATCACTTCTCAAAATAATGACAAACAACAAAAAACTTTAATTCTCCAACTATTTACTAATAATCACTTAAATATTTTCAATTTTAAGGCATATTTATGTTATAATTATGAGATGAATATACAGTATAATATGTGTATAAAATTTCCGAAATTCTTCTTAATAATTTAAAATATTTTGTGCTTATTTTGCAGCATAGTATGAAAGATTTACTATTTCTTTGTCTTCTGATTTAGCTGTGGATTATTTACTAACTATACCCTAAAAACTTTAAATATTCTAGGAAATTCCTTGGATTTTTCCTGATATTTTATGCCAATTTTATATCAGTTATTATTTACACAAAAATAATAGAAAATGTAGAATACTTAAGCAATATTTAAGCAATACTTGCCAGACTAAAATTTATTGTTGTTTGTCATTATTTTAACAGGTCATATACTGACAAATTTTGACAAAAAATATTGATCTTGCCCATTGTGTTATGCTCTGGCAATAACTGGTATACAGTAACTATTAAACCATATCAGTATTATCAGAAGCTATTATTGATCTTAGTGGTTGCAATTAAGTAGATGGTAATTTTTGCTTATATCAGGTATATCAGTATTATCAGCAAATATCATCCTTTTCAGTAGTTAGCCTCTGGTATATGGTAATTCCTTAAACTTATAATCCCCCCAAAATCTGATGGCTTTATATAGCCTGATGTATTCTTATCTTGCAATATATGCAAATTTTAATTTTTCTAACATTGTAAGTTACAATCAGGTATAAGAATACATTATCTACTACTCTTACAGTTCAATTCTACAGATCCTCAGTTTGGAAATAAATGCAATTCTGATGCTTCCTAATTCAGATATCTAAGAAGATAAATCATATGAAGATAAAATTATACTTCAGCTTGACTTTAGCTCTCATCATTATATTCTCAAATTTATTCCCATGAATACTCTGCCAGATCAATGTCATTTAAGATATTATATATCTATAATATTCACAGAAAATAACTTTATTTATGCTAGCACCAGTGTATTGGGAAATATTATTCTCAGTATACTCAATATCTCCAATGATGAGGGGATATAGCAATCAAGCTATATATAGATCAAGGTAGTAGTCTTTTACTTTCAAAAGACAAAAACAAATGAATACTTCACCTATATGAAGTATAAGATGGTAAGTAACAGTAAACTGATGTAAACAGTAATAGGTAACAGTAAACAGCAACAGATAACAATAAATAGTGACAGATAATAATAAATAATGCACAATAGAACTGTTTCTATTATGTAAAAGTGATGACTAACAGAATAGTAACTACTGAGTAACTGGGAATGGATATATTGGGGAAAATATAGACACTCTTCTTCCTACAAAAATTTCTCCTTATATTCCTTTTCCAATCTGCTTACTAATCATGTCCCACACTCTGGGTCTCCATTGTTCTCTGTAGAACAATGGGGTTCCTATTTATAGCTTTACATTGTTGAACAATGGGATTCCTATTAATAGATTTACATTGTTGAACAATGGATTCTATTAATAGCACAATAGAGCTTGTGTTACATTGTCAAACAATGGTTCTGTTTGTAATCATATTGTTTTGTTTGTTGGCCAATGTGGGAAATGAGTCTGTTATCCTTCTGTTTGTAATTGTATTGTTCTGTTTGTAGGCCAATGTAGAAAAGGAGTCTGTTATTCTTCTGTTTGTAATCATATTGTTCTGTTTGTAGAGCAGTATGTTTACTCAATAATAGTGGAGTTTATGAGTGATTATATGGACTTTAAAGGGATTGAACAATAGTTCCCTGAGTTTCATAGATTTCTCTATGGACTTGAGTGATTCTTTTGTCTGGATAATTGAATGCTATGAGGATTTGGTAATGATAATGCCACATTCTCCTGGTAGTTGCTAAGTATTTGTTTGCATTCATTTTCTTCACTTTGCATCTGCATGTCCCAGTTCATATATTATATCAAATCAATTTTGGCATATAATACCAACTGCAACATGCAGAGAATTATGCAATGTGAAAACATTGCATTCTGAAGTGTGTTTCCTGTTATAAATCATATATATATATAATTGAAGGACATGTTACTGATTTGAATAAATATTTCTCTGCATTTCTGGGCCCATTATAATATGGTTTGAGTTTTAGTCTGATGAAAAAATAAAACCCCTGTGAAATTGTGCAAACCATGCATGTAGCTAGTAGACTTACACTACTTTTACAACTCTTTGGGTGATATATAAATTTTTTTGCTTGAAACCTATAGATTTATTATACAGGTAAAATAGGTAAATAATTGTATATAGAGATGTAAAATTCATTAGAACCAATTGCAGACTGTAGTAATTTTTTTCTACCAGAGCAAATAAAAACTATATCAGTAGTATGTAGGGATTCCATGAATTCTAAAGCTCCCATGTCAACTGTAGAGCAGGTGTTCTGCCTGCACAATGAAACAACTCTTCGACGAGTTTGCCAAGTAACGATACACAGTCACGTGTTCCTCACTTCAACGCGTACACGTGTGTTGCCTCACCTCCTAACTTCGCTCTCCCTCTACCGTTGCCCCCACAACTACCCCCTATCGTTATCGCTCCAGTCGACTCAGTTTCATGTTCACCAAGCAAGACCAAGGCCGCAACCACGATCTACGGGACATACCCAGGCCACGCCGGCATTCTATCAAATCAGCCCAGCGCACCCAACATTTTATCACCTCCCTTCACTCTTTCGTTTTCCACTTCATTTATACTCTTTACATATATTTTATTCCTTCCAAATACTCTCTGAAACGTCCGTTCACTCGCTCCAAGCACGCCATTCACAAGCCATTCCTTATCTTCACTATTTCATCTGTTTTAGGTATATTCTTCTTCATTTTCTCTATAAAAACCATGTATCTACAGCGTAGCAATCCAGTCAAAGTTGACCCACAGTTCCGTCGCTCTAATTCTCTCGTTTGCCGCATCCTCGTCGTCTCGTTCGCTCCTCAACACTCTCGCTTGATCGCACTTCGCTTTCTGAACTTCATTGGAAGTTCCTTCGCTTGCTACGTCCTCATTTCACCTCGTTTCGTTGCTAACTTCGTTGTACCACCGCCTTAGGACACCCAGGCAGACAGACGTCTTGCCAACTTGCATTCTTTGTCTCTAGGAACACGCCAGCGCGTATTCCGCTTTACACAACATTGGTAATAATATGAGAAGCATATACAATTCATAAATATGTCATAAAAGTACTCCTTGTAAGGTATAAGGATGGGAAAAGCGTTTTTTTTAGCATAAAACATTCCAAGAAGATATATCCATTATAGGAAAAATTTCACTAGATGATCAATCGAGATCTACAAATATATATGAAAGGCAGCACCTCGCAACATTGAAGATGGTGGGAATTGGGCACGAGGCTACTTCCTGTGCCATTGTAGCTACAAGGATGTATATATTATGGTCAGTTGTAATTACAATAATTTGGTATATAAATTCTACACAATGGCCTGATCCTTGATTGATCCAACCCAAAATCAGCTCAAATTCGTTCAAAATCCCAGGATACTTGCAGGTTACTTACTTATATCTGCTTCACAATTGTCCCACTCTGCATAATACTTAAGTGACATAATAATTTAGAACAAGCATGGTATGAAATCTGAAGTTGCAAGTGCCAGTTCTGTTGATTGCCAGCCTGGCTTTAAGTCTGTCGCTGGGATCACCGCCAGTTGGTCACCAGGCGACTGTCAACTGGCAACAATGTCCAACTTGTGCTCAATTTAGCTCTCTTTAGGCCATCATTGCAATTTTTCCAAACGTTTACAAACTCGGGGCAATGGTCATTGGTAACAGAACTATGTGTAATTTCCTACTAAGTATGTACTGATGATACATCAATACTTTTCAGCGCCGTCACCAAAACCTATTCTTGAACAACGACAAGTTCGGACTGGAAACGTTTCAAACCTTTCTCTAACTATCTTCAGTCCGAGAATTCCGTTGGTCCCGTCTTTAAAGTTTAAAGGCTCACAGAACTGAGAAATGAAATTTAAAACTTTGAGCGCACACACGACGGCAAGAGGGAGAAGTTTTGGTAACAATCTTATCTTTTTAATTCAGTCCATTAGCTTGGCGGGATATGTTTACTTATTTTAACATTGTAACATTATTCAATGTTAAGTACCTGAAATTAAGCGTCGCCATCATTTAGATACAAGCTGTGCCATGCATGGCGCCCAGGCCGCATGAGGCTGTATTGTGGAGATGTCGATCAAACAGAATCGTTTGACTCTGACCACTGGTGATTATTGACCGATCCTTCCAACCGCTGCTCAAGCGCTCACCAGCGGGTGCATAACAAACCATTATGAAGTACCAAACTGCCGCACTAATTAATATTATGGCCAATCCGAGTCTGCGATGGGCTATACCACCCGTCGTTTCGAACTTGTCAACGGAAGGTATTTTAAGGCTGCCGCAGACAACTGAGACATCTTCTCAGTGAATCTCATGGGTAACTCACTATCGATCATATTTGTGACTGCACTCTCGAGATTCCAATCATGAAGAGCATATCAGTATGGTATCATAAGTACCTTTTTGGTATCCTGTGTTGCCGGCATTGGTTCAATACTTCACCCGCATTTCACTGCCATATTTTCTAGGTAACTAAGGGTAACTATCAGTGCAGCTTGTTCTGATCATCTGAAATAAGTTACAATCAAATTCCAATCATTCCGAAAACTCGACGGACTCACGTGTTAATTATGGGGACGGAGCGGCCATCTGAATCACTATAAAAGAATGCGACTCTGCTGTTTGGATTCCTCAGCTGGTCTCACTTTCCTTCTTACTACTTACTGTCTTTCAGTCAAGCTTGGCGTTGATCGCTTCTCTCTACATCTATATCTATACTTATTCAATCGTCAATTTCAAAATGGTCAGAATCGCCAGTTTCGTTGCTGCTGCTCTTCTCGTTGCCCCTGTCGTCATCGCTGTGCCTAATCCCGCTGGGCCAATGGCACAGGAAGAGGATCTTGTTGCGTAA
>JASFCY010000198.1:0-12285 GCA_036940585.1 Cyathus olla
TCGCACTTATGGTCTCCGACTCCGAGGAACACAGGCACAATTAGGTACTAACGACATTGGTAGAAAAAAGCCCCCTTTTGCGTTTGTGTAATTGCCGCCGAGGCAGGGTGGATCGCTGACAGTTTTTCGCATTTTTATCCCCATGCCCCATCCTCATCGACTTCTTTCCAAGTACCACCTTTTTTTCTTTAGAATTTACTTACTATCATCGGTGAATCCGTTCAGCTCCGATCTGGGCATCTATGACACTCGTTTCTCTGATTTCATATCTATAATCTAAACTATCGATATAGAATATAGGTCACTTGTTCACAATCAGATAGATACCCGACGGTGCACATATGCACCCATCTCGCTTTTTCAGTGTCGTTAATTCTTTTTAAAATTATATGCCAATAAAACTGTCTTGTCTTGTAACTGGTGGACAAGCCCTTCGGCTCATTCTTCTAATATGCACCGCGTTGCAGTCCCTAATTAACGGTTTTAGCATCTCGAAGTTGTCTCACATCAGGGAAGACTGCACTTGTTCTTGCGTTGCGTGCTCCCCACATGCCCGCGACACGAGGAGGATTTTTCTGATAGATCGTCGAGATGCACCGATAAGCGACTATAATGAACGTTTCATGGTTCTGAGTTGATCAGTTAGGAGATAACGGTGAAGAGTTGTTCCCGCGTAGAGTAGAAGAAAATCAAGTACATTGCGAAACAATACATGGTAGATACTAAATCTAACAAAGATCAATTAAAAGAACAACATATATATCTAGCATTATGCGTCTGCGAATATGAAATTAAGGTCGAAACGCTTGGACTTAAGATTGCGACTTACAATATGATGTGCCAACCAACATTGTCGATAAGCTTTGCAGCTGCTCTTCATCAAACATTTGTTGGTCTTTATGCCAAGTATCCTAAAAAAATTCCATTGGTTAATTTGAAAGCATCCAGGGCCTACATTACGCTTACCTGATGCGTCTGAAAAGATATTAATTTAGATAAGACGCCCCATTCAAGGACGAAGCAGCCAACTCACCTTTTTGAACTCAGATGCACAATTGCGGATAGTCGTCGAAATTGGAGGTGGGTCAGAGGCATGAGGCGCAAGCACTAGGATAGATGAGACTACCATCAGACGATAAAAACCGCGACAGGGTTAGTCAATCGTACCTTCGGTAAGCGACGGCATCCAAGGTTCCACAGAGTATGGAAGACTCTCAATGAGAGCGCATATCCCCAGAATGGCGGAATGAAGGGATCGTAAAGAATCCGCAAACGCGGGATCGCTACGTGGGGGAAGGGTCGTCTTACGGACTACAGACACAAACCGATTCTATCACCGTACGCCATGCTCGTTAAAAAAAGTTAATGAATAATCAGGAAATGACAAACCTTTAACGGTATTATACTTTGGCGCTGAGAACACCTGACTACGCCGGACAACGCTTTAGAAGCCATAGATCTGACTTCGACATTCTCGTCTGCCAAACATTCGAGTAAAACGTCCATCACTTGCGCGACACCATCCTGAGATATCGATAGAAGAGTTCTATAGAAAAATACCACCAGCGATGGCAACGCGTTCAATCGAACCCGCCAGGACTAAAAAAAACAAGCATTAACTCCAACCAGCTGGGGAAAAATAGATAACTACTTTTGAAGACTTGATTGCATCGGAAAAGTTCTTCAGGATCGCTTCAACATATTCAACCGGCGGGGTTACAGCTGCGATGATGTATAGGACCGCTGTACTGTAGGATTGGAGTTCCGGATTATCGCTCAGCTCTGTCATGTGGAGGATTTCGGGCCTGTGAAAAATTTAAAGGTGCATGGCTTGAGATTTGAATTAAAGAAGACAGTGTATGGTACTCACATCAGCTTTAACACGTATGGGAAGGTAGCTGAAGCCTGAGGACTGTGTGCCATCACCCAGATCCATTGTAGAACTATGATGATGTTCAGCGTTATGAGTAGATATGCGGATAAACTACTTACGCGTAAGGCCCACTTTGTCGTACTAATAAATTATAGATTAATGCTAAGATCGTATCTTTTAGTCCAAAGACATACCTCCGACTGGTTCGCGCGGGGAGGAGCTAGACGCTCATCACGCCATTTCTCCATATCCTTCAGCGTCGAATCAACTTCAGACAAGAAAGGTACATCTCTATCGAAAATGCACGTCAATAGAGAAATGTAAACAAATATTATAGACAAACCGAATACGCAATGGGTCACTGCCATTCTTGCATGCCAGCAGGAATGCCTCAGTAGATGGATAATATGGTTGCCACGTCAGTCTTGACACGAGGAAGAGACCTTGACAAATCTGCTGCCTTATCTATAACGATGTTAATTTTATGTAAATCATGTAATAATCAATGTGCGAACTTCAGCATAACTGGTATTAGCATTCTGTAATATCCGATTAGCATACTGGTCCAAGAATGGCCTGTAGCGAATGCCCATCGCTTCAACTAAGGAAGCTAGTAGTCCTAAGGACTTGTTCACTGAGGAAGGTTCAATACCAGATCAAACCTCTTCAACCATGCACTCACTATCAAACACGGAGTCGCCATGGAATTCCATTGGGAGTGCCATTATCCAATCTACAAGCGGTTTGTTGCGTCGAGGGTCTAATCCAAGTAACATATCCTAAAAGAAAAAGGTCATCCAAGCGTTCAAAAGGCAAGCAAATTAAATCACATCAATTGCACCATCCCAAAGTGACATTGTCTCTGGTTTTATCTGAACCAAAATACGATCTAATCGTGGCGTCACCCAAGCCCAAAGTTTCTCAGAGCTGGATTTAAGCCAATGTTTGGACCCTAGAGCAGAGTGAATAACGACATTGACTTGCAGATTGAAAATAGGTTATACCTCTTACTATCCCAACAAGCGCTTCTGCTCCTGCTCTTTGTTTGTACTTGTCAGAATCAGAAATTAAAGGATCCACAAAAGAGAGCAACTGTTCCAGGTGAGTATCTTCGAAGAGTAGAGCTGCAAGATGTCAGTAATTATTCTGATGGCATTACTGTAAGGGATGCGACGAACCCAATAATTTAACGAATACGACGTTTTCTGAGCGTAAATCAAGGTCAGAGGTTTGCTTTCCGGATTCTTGACTCCAAAGCGTGAACAAATTGCGCGCATAGTTTTCTTTGGATACTTCGGCCTGAATGGTTTCGAGGGAGGCTTGAGATGCAGCCTCCCACTTTAAGCGCATATCCTCCGTTTCGACAACAGCATAGCCCTTGATTGAGTGGGACCAAGTCAAAAATCCTGTTGGGATTTTATCGACATAGCATGCACTTGTCATATTGTCAGTATATAATACAACATAAATAAAAAGGTCGTTTACCCTTCTTGCGGGAGGATAGGATGCTGCAGACTCTCTATGAAGGAAGAAGGATCCCCAATGGTGATGTCGCGCTCGAGAGGACTACGCCAAGAATCACACCATAATTCTTCCAATGACTTCGAATATGTCCGCATTTTGATGTAGGCCATTACCTTTATGAGAACTCTGCGAAGTATTGTCAGGCGACACCAATATGTGTTTACAATGGACGTACCTCTGCGCAGTTATTCTAATGGCTGGCTGTGGACTGGTCGTTTGCCTAACAAAAAAGGATGTCAATTCCGAGGAAACTGGTACATCTCTCCGCAGAAGTCCGTATAAGAATCGCGAAGCCATGTGTACATAACGCCACTTTGATTCCAGTCTTTAGCGCAATCTCCCAATTTCATATACAACTTTACAACTTACGTGAGTTGTTGGATGTGTCGCTATTTCTAAGATCTTAGCACTCTGCAGAACATTAGTTCACGCTTTATGGTGAATACATTTCTCAACTCACTGCAAGTTGATGCTTCTCGTCCTGCTTTTTCATCCTGTTCTCCTTTTTGGATATTGCCGCCGAAAGAACAGCATTATCTATTAAAGTGGCGGAAAATTGCTCTTGTATAATCTTTAAGCAGGCATCTAAGCGAGGGGTACTGAGTCTATATGCTTCAGAATGGGCTTGTTCTTCCGACAAGTAATTTTGGCACTCTTGAGCAACGGTAGCAGCCATTTGCTGTACCGATGGCTATATACGACAGTACATTAGTCTAGCTTGAAGAGAAAGGGTGACAATGCCCTACCTTCTCTTCATGTTGGCAACGGAGAAGCGACAAGAGGAAATTCTCATGCGATGCTCGATCTAAAATATGGCTTGAATTACAAACTCGAAAGCATTTATTTATAACCTACCTGTAAGTGCATATGCAGCTAGAAAGGTGTCAGAAAGCGATATAACTTCAACTGAAATTACCTACCAATGCCTTTATTATTAAGAATATAAAGTGCCCCTTTCATTCTATCGGGATCATTGCCTTTTTTGAGCGCATCGAATAGTGACGGAAGGATGGTCCGCGTCGACCGAACATAAGACTAGGAATGGATCAGGAGGGACGGTTTCTAGAACTGGAAACTACTCACACCGACAACCTGATAGAGTGAGCTCTGTGCTTGTCTTCATAATTCCGTTAGTTATTTTATAAACAGTAAAATATTAGAAATATATGAACCTTCGTACTCTTGTATATGGTGACAAGGAAAGCTCGACGATTTCATGAATTAACTTGTCGTCAAACTCTGACCGTCGACGGTAAAGAGCATGCATATATAGTCGGCCACTATGGTAAACCTGAGCACGTTTCACGTATACTAATCGCGAGTTGTCCTTTTGCTTTGTCCAAGTTCGACTCAGGCTGAAGCATAAAATATTAGATAAATAGCAAACTGCAGTAGTTGGAATTACGAACTCCCGAGCCTGTGCGTAGTTCTTCTGCAAAGAGTCGAAATCACCTCTGCTCATACCATAGCTAAGAAGGTATACATCAATGGATTTTGTTACTCCAATAACAGCATCAATATGATCTTCTGCTTTATTGCCTTTGCGCAGTGACTCAGATGCACGCAACACAATTTCTCCAAACCGTTTTCTGCTGGACCAAAATTTCTGATATTGAGGATCATTTGGATCAGAAAGGGTGAAACCGGCAGCAACATCTAGATGAGAAACGAGGAGCTCTGCAACCTCGGTCTCTGAGTCCAGGCAAGGATTCGTTACTTGTTTTGGTTGCTCTTTGGCAAATGTTGGTACCGCACTCCAGAATGCCTTACATGCGTTTAAGTAGCTACATTATATGGTAAGCAATATTGTAAAATTATGGGTAGTAAAATCATACCGGCAGAAGTCGTTACGCGCAATGTTGTCCCACTTCCCAGTATTGTTTATCAAAGATTGGACTTTATCTAACGTCGGTGTCACAATGCGATCAAGTATCTCAAGCACAAAGACAATTTCTCCGGGAGATGGCACTTTCGGACTGTCAGTTACGTACCAACAAGGATAGATAACATTTCGTACCATGCCAGTCGACAGTGACATCTTGTGGTTCGTATAGGCGCCCCCACGACAGATAGTGGTTTTGGCCAAATTCTACAGCTCAGTTAGATACCTGAAAGAAGGGAAAGGCTTTAGGAACTCACGAGGATCGTCCCATTCTTCCTTGTTAACGAATCGGGTGTTGACAGGGTAAACCGGCGCTAACGTATTCAAAACGCGATGAATCAGTCGTCCAGTGCTACTGTATCCTCTTTCACTCTTTGTCTTTTCCACTAACAACGCTATCACTTGTATGATCTCTTCTTTATATTTCAGAAGCTAAAAGGTGATCTATGAGGGTGTGAAAAAATGAGTGAGAAGAGAACATACAATAGGGCCTCCGTAGCCAAGACAGCCACGAAGAATAGCCATATCTTTAAGAATATGAGACGATGAGAAAATGAAACAGCAAGAAAAAAAGCACATACTCCAATGCAATGTGGTGTCAGACGGGATCGCGGCATGCGTAGAGGTGGTGCGTACACTGGAAGCGCCATGCTTCAATTCTTCCTCAATTTGTGAAATACAAAAAGGTAAAAATCGAGGAATTGTCTTCTCAGGCCTCGACCTCGCCAAACATGCTACTAGTTGTCCAAATGCACGAACAGAATTCGACTTAGCATTAGTAGTTGCATAGTCATAAACGACGTTTAGTACGAGGTCGAACAACGAGTCCGAAAGATGCAAGCAGACAATATCCATCATACTTTTAATAGATTTGAGCACACTTTCTTCTTGTTTTCCACCAGTGGTATTTCTTCTTCCACCTTCCTCAGGCAAATTTTCATATAATGCGAAGATTCGCCGGAAGAGGGATACAACCCAGTCTAACAGTTCATCTCAGATTATGCGTACGATACCTAATAGAGGGCTTACCTGCAAATCCTGCGCTGCTGTCTCTTAGAAGTGACCTTTCTTCTTCTCTACTTAGTCTCGGAGTGTCGCCCATCTCTACACCATCAGGTAGATAGTCATGTGGTTCCTCAACATCCATTTGGTCTGTATCTCCGTAGAACGGAACGCCAGATTGGTATGTTAGATCACCGACCTTAATGTGCTGTATTGCAGATACAATAAACAAGGTGGCACACACTGTCTTCACCGGGTCATTCTATACCATACTCTGTTAATAAATATGTCATAAGGAACAAAGAAATACTTTCTTACAAGGTCAATACCTGGAAGGCACAGCTCTAAAAGTGGAACAAGATGTTTTTGACCACCAAGCCACAGTTTCTCAGTTACCAATGGTCTTGCAATACCAGACAACATGCTCAAAACTGCCGTTGTACGATGTGTTTCGTTCACAACTTCCAGTCCGTCGTATGCCCTTTCAAGAAGCTCCGGCATGATGAGATCCGGTTCAAGCATGGCAAACGCTCGCATAGCGCCTTGGGCGTACGACATTGCGATTGGGTCTTTAGCGAACATGGCCAGAAGACCAGGCGTACGAAGGATAGAAACGAACGAGCGACGAATAGCAGGCGTTAGACGATGCGACTAATCTTCACGTGTCAGATATGCGTACGTTTTATGTATCTATTTTACTCACCCCGAGTGTTGTGCATGTAGGCATTTGCTCTTCGCTGTAGCGTTTAACAAACTCAGTTGCTAACCGATGTAAAAACGAAGCAAGCTAAATGCTGTGTAAGCAAAGGTAATCTATAACGTCGAACAACTCACAAGATGTGTCCAACCTCCAGTATTGGATGGATGGAAGAATGATTCTGTGCTCGTAATGAGGCGGTCAAGAGCATCCAAGGCCCTTGAGCCTGCAATATATCCACTTTGCTTGGTTAGCTTTCCCCCTTGTGATCGTGTTGGAAGTACGCTTGGGTCTCGAACTTCTCCATCGACACGCATAGAGTATACTAATACCTTTGCAAATGCGCCTAATGTCCAGGGTAATGCTGAGAATAGATCATCTAGAAATCGTCATATTACGTACCGATTCGATTAATGCTTTTCTTAACTTTGCTTCCTTCTTTGTTGTTAATTAGGTCGGCATAATGCGCAGTAGAGGATCCACCCTGTAGGGGCTGAGTACATAGCGTTTGAGATTGAAAGAGCATACCAACCTTTTGCGCTCCCACAGGTACATCTGGTTACATGTTAATTTGGGCCATACCGCCATCAAGATATGAGACTTACTCATGGAGCTGAGACCTTTCCCAACGATAATATTCCATTGTTGCACAGTCCATATACCAATATCTTTCCATTCCGCACCACCTTCTGCTCCAAATTCACCTGATTTGCTGGCAACATGTTCTTCTGAGAGATCCCCCGCCATTTCCATTAAGCGATCATCAATGACAGCAGAGTTAAAAGCCTCCCAGGTATTGAAAAGCATGGGAATATAAAGATGGGTATGAGATGGAGGAAGGAAGGACGTGATCACCGGAACCATGGAAGTCGTGGACTGTAAAAGCTGTTAAGTGAATTTTGAAACAACGAAAAATGTACGCTTACTGATTGAGTTACCAACGGAATGAAGGTATCCAACATCTTTGGGATTTCGGAAGGGGGGAAGTACCTCTTACATTGGTCTGCAATGTAGAGAAGTTGGTTCACAACATTGCGCCTGGAGATACGAACAACTATGAGCATCACAACCAATAGATTATGTTAGAAAGCATAATTACGAAGAGTCATAAATGTTTCGTTTAGGCCATATCTCCTTCTTAAGTGTATCCCAGAGAGGCTCCCAGGGGAGTTCCAGGTCTGTAGCTTCAAGCTTGCGTTTAAGACCAGGTTTGTTTGCGAGTAAACGGGTAATCATTTCGCTCCAGCTGCGTAAAAGGCGGCCTTCTATGCCAGGAAGAAGACAAAGCTCATAATAGAGACTAACTAGACTGGCTCTGGTTTCCTTAGGTATCGGATATCGCATCAAGAGCCAACTTGATGCAGAAGTGCAAGTAAGAACTCGACATGATAAGTAAGTTGAATTTTTCTTACCATTGCAGCATTCCATCCCAGGTAGAAAGCACTAGCCAGTTCTTGGAACTAACACAAGTGTAAATCTTGCCGACAACATATTCCAAACGTTTTTGCATGACTTCGACAGACTCGCATGAATAAGGAACTGAATCCAAATAGCATTGGAGAGACGCAAGCTGTTTGTCGTAGGACGACTGCTCAGCAATATCACCAACAGAGTCAGTGACTGAAATCTCATCGTCCTCCATAGTCAAAATGTCGGGAGGTTCGTGATAAAGATTCCTGGTATAATCAATGCCAGAGGCGTGCGATATGGCTTGAATGAAAGCGCTCATAGTAAGTATGGGGAGAAGAAGAAGATAATAGCAAACGCACGTCGGGTAAGAATTATATACCAGCTGTTGGGATGGATAGGGGTGACGCGGTCAGATTACGCGTCGGTATGATTGAAATGGGATAGATTACAGTGACAGCGTTGTTTACGCCTTAGAAAGTAAAGCTTACTGCAAGAAGCAAGACGCGTAATCAAACCGATCCAGTGTTTGTGCCAGGTGATGGAGATAATATTGGTTGAAAGGAGACATGATGACAGAATTAGTGAAACAGGTTTGGCAACGGGAAACGAGACAGAATTGGAACTCGCCTGAGTATCTGAATTGGTATGTCACTACAATATGTCAATTATTGTAATCGGAACTACAACGAGGGTATGAAAATGGTAAAATGACTTTCGTTGTCCAGTTTCACTTGCAGACAACTTGGAGATGTTTTGTATGTAGTAAAATGCGTTCAATGCAATGAGAGTGGCTACTGGGATACGCGCGTCGACGCCCAGGCACGTGCTGACTTACAGCTCCGGTCCGAACTGATTCTTCCGTTGCAATTTCAAGTGTCATTTACTTCTATTTACTTACTGCTCAACTCGTCCTCCGTTCTAACGCCTGGAATTGAGACGACTACTGCTTCGGTATACTACTAGCTAATCACTAACAATGCCTTTTCGTGCTCCCCTCGTCAGTGCGACTCGCCTGGTCTGCTCAGCAAATCTTAGGTCGCAGGCTTTCCTCCGAAGTGCACCGCGTCGTCTTGCCTCATTCACCGCCCCCACAACCAAGCAGAGTTCTCGCCGCTCCTTATTATTGTTCTCTGCTCTTACTGCAACCACACTGGTTGCATTTACCTCTCGCGTATATCTCGATTCAGAAGTTTCGAAAGATAAACATAAATTCGACGAACATACTGAAGTTGTTAGTGCGTATCATTCCGCTCCGCTTCTTCTTCTCCTGACCTCATTACTCCTAATTCAGCTGATCCCGAGTCTTCTCTGGAATTTCCGATAACAATCCGTGCACCCCCCAAAATAAATGCTGCTCCTCTCACGATCGTTGGCGTGGGTGTACGCAGAGTTTCGTTCCTAGGTGTTAAGGTTTATTCAGTTGGATTCTATGCCGACCTAAATAATCCCAACCTGAAAATCCCTCAAGGCTTGTCTCCAGAAGAAAAAGTCGAGCATATTGTCAGAAATACTGCATGCGTCATTCGCATAGGTGCGTAACATTGCAATCATTTCTGTTGTCGATTCTCATATAATACATCATCTACGCAGTCCCTACGCGAAACACAAACTTTACCCATCTTAGGGACGCGTTCATGCGCGCCCTCCAGTCACGACTTGCAGCAGGTATCAAAGCCGGCACGATCTCTGAACAAGTAGCGGTAGAAGCTGGGTCTCCCATGCGCTCGCTAAAGAGCCTTTTCCCCAACTCTCCCCTTGAGAAGGGAACACCATTAGACATATTACTTACCCCTCCTACTCCTGGAAGCCCTCGTGCTCTTATATTCCGTGACCTTGGTGCAATAGAAAGTGACTGGGTAGCAACTGAATTCGTTCTCAATTATTTCGACAGCAACGCTCCAAGTCCTGCTGTGAGTTTATATATTCAGCAATTTAACCAGATTAACCTATCGCCTTTTATATAGCTAAAGAAGGCTGTTTTGGAGAACCTACAAAACTTTCAGAAGTAACCAAACCCAGATTGTGGCTTTAATGTTGATAATAATTTATCCCTGCTTGATCCTTGGTGAACGTGTTCTATTCATAGAATCGATTCTGCAACTTGTTTCCTCTTTCGAATTTGTAAACGCGACCTAACAGTCGTAGTTGGCAGTATTCTTTCTCCTAAGCACTTCTATATGGTAGAAAGGAACATGGTTTCCTTCTGATTACCAGGAGAGATAGCTTTCTGTTGAATTGAGTACCAGAACTTCCCATGACATCTCTTACTTTGTTTCCATTGATAGCTTAATAATTACGACACCCGATCACAGGTTACATCGTCCCGAAGTCAGGTGCCCTCTGTACGGCTATCTATAACCTATTAATGAATCAATTGAGGTACTCTCACATCTTGAACTCTGCCCACCCCTAATCGCCAGGCATGCCTAAGCAATACGAATATCTGTCTGGTGGGTTTTTATACTCATACTTTACATTTGTTGCTAAAGAAACCGCCGTAGATGAGGACGTTAATCACTTTATGAAGTACGGTTACATAGTGATCAAGAACGCGTTTACCAAAGAGAAAGCTGCTGAATGGACCCAGAACCTTTGGGTTCGCCTGGGCCTTGACCCCAACGATAAGACCACTTGGGACCGGGAACGTATCAATATGCCATGGCACAAACGGGAGGCAGTTGCCACATTTGCTCCCAAGGTAAGCGTTATTGTTGAATATTGGGGCTGCAAGCCAGAATAGCGAGCCCGCCGATCTAGGCTTGGGCAGCGATGAAAGACCTTCTCGGAGGCAAAGATAGAATTGACGAAAGGGCAGCCCACTGGGGTGACTCCTTTATTGTCAACCTCGGAACCGATGAGCTAGAGAAATCCAAGGAAGACATTGCACCCCAGGACTTGACCAATTGGCATGTAGATGGAGATTTTTTCGTAAGACGAAAACCGTCGGCCCGCTTTGTCCTCCATCACTAATTATAACTGCAGGTGCATTTCCTAGACTCTCCTGAACAAGCGCTCCTCGTGATCCCTGTTTACTCTGATATCCAGCCTCGTGGCGGTGGAACAATGATTTGCCCAGAAGGAATCAACCTAATTGCCAACTATCTCTCCAAGCACCCAGAGGGGGTGCTTCCCACGGGGCTTTCTTTTACCCCTTCAAACTCGACATATGTTAACAAGGAAGATGATCCCGGTTACTGGTCAATGCTGAAAGAAGTTAAACGTTGCAGCCAATTTGTCGAGGTGACAGGAGAGATTGGAGACGTGGTACTCATGCATCCGTTAATGATGCATTCTGCAGCAAAGAACTATCTGCGCATCCCGAGAGTCATCACGAACCCTCCGGTTTCTCTCAAGCAGCCGTTCAACTTCGCGAGGGATAATCCAGAGGAATATAGCTTGGTGGAGAAGAAGACATTGAAAGAGCTTGGCGTTGACAGATTTGAGTTTAGCATAACCACGGAAAGAAGGATGGTTGTTCCTGCGCGAGTCCTTGCCCAGCAGAAAATGATGGAAGATGAAAAAAAGCGTTTAGCAGCGGCAATGGGAAATCCGGGGCAGGCTGCTACGGCAGCATAAATAATACCAGATCGGGATTCGGATTAGAGTGTACTTGTAGTCTTGTACGTATACGAATGTACATACATATCTTTTCTGAAACTATGTGTGCGCGATTGCGTGGGAAATATATAGTACATAGTTAAACAATGGAGGTACAATAGCTATATTAAGTGCCAATGTGCAAACGTAACAATGAAGATTGGAACTTAGGGACAGACAGACGAATTGAGACGAAGTTAGCGGCTTAAACGAGACGCGTTGGTCACGTGTTTACGCGAAACGCGTTGATTGACTTTCGTTTATGAGAAAAGTGCCAACAGCTCGCCCCGTCTTTAAAAC
>JASFCY010000199.1:0-15023 GCA_036940585.1 Cyathus olla
CCCTCACCTCCAGTGAATCAGTTCGGTACACTTCATACAGGAAACTCTGGGCTGCCAGCTACTTTCACTGGTTCGAGTTATCTTCCAGATGGTGTCAACAGTTTCACCAGTAATGAACCGTTAATGCGGCCAGATTCAGCTTATGTGTCCTCAGTGACATTGCCACCGATCTCAATGACGGCCTCATTGTCAGGTGTTCAACAAAGTCAGCTACCGCCGCCGGACGAGGGGAAAATGTCCGTTTCCATCGATTTCGGTGCGCTTTCAGTATTTTCAAGTATATATGTAGACTTATTCTTTAACAGGGACCACCTTCTCTGGTGTCGTAAGTGATACCCCGAGCCAAATACTATTTTTCTCATTCTATCTGTGAAGGCCTACGGATCCTCACGCATAGCTGGGGGCAGAGTTCAGCAAATTCTCAACTGGCCTGGCTCTTTCGAAACCTTTAGAAAGGTATGTATACAAGATTATTTTCTGCTCTTGGCGTTGACAGTCAGAAAGATCCCGACATGTTTGTTATACGACGAGGCAGGAAGAGTACTGGCGTGGGGTCTGGAAGCGAAAAATGCTCAACCCATGGCAGGAACAACTCGATGCGAATGGTTTAAGCTTTTCCTCGAGCCTCACGCACTCCGTGATGAGGCCGCCGTAGATCCTCGCCTCCCCCGCTTACCTGTACGTTTGCTTTTTTAACGTATTGATAGCTTTATTGAATCATCTTTCAGCCAGGAAAGAGGGCCATCGATTTAATTGTCGATTTCCTTAGCTGTTTATGGGAGTATGCAAAGGACCAGATTACTCGTGATATCGGTGCTGTAGCTGATCTGAGTATGTGGCTCTTAGGATTAACATATCTTTCATTTTTTAACTTATAATGTTGTTAGACTCGGCAGATGTGTGGCTCACCGTGCCTGCTGCGTGGGATGCTAAAGGATGTGACATGATGAGAGAAGCTGCCATTGCCGCTGGCCTGGTACAGAGTGTTCGTGCCGGTGACAGTAATTGGAGAGATCGACTTCGTATAATAACAGAACCAGAAGCTGCTGCCGTTCACTGTGCCCATCTGACCGAACTCCATCACCTTAAACCCTCTCAGAATTTTGTTGTATGCGATGCTGGCGGAGGTACTGTAGATTTGGCTGTGTACAAGGTAGGTCACTGGCTCGTTAACGGTCGTCATTCGCTAAATATACTTTCTCCGCGGACATTAGATTATTGGGGAAATGGTGAATCTTGAAATCGCGGAGATGTGTGCTCGTTCAGGCGCCAATTGCGGTAGTCTCTTCTTAGACTTGCGATTCAAGGAACTTGTCAAGGTATGATCCGGAGTGATGTTGTGGGATCACACATTCCGTTAACGCGAAAGTAGACCCTTTTAGCCGAACATCCTGCACATCTTGACCCAGCTTCTTTGGCATATTTTAGTACGTTGCTAATCAGATCCTTAGCTTAATACAGTGCTCAATTCATTTTCAGTGCACTCATTCAGCGAGACCGATAAATTGAATTATGCTGGTGTTGAGGATGATGGTATTAACTCGCCTCCGCACAAAGATTACTTTCTGATGTTCGCTTTCAAAGACAACATGTTTCACTTCACTTGTTTCAATGTCGAGGATCCACATGACCCCAGTGTTGGATTAGTCAACGGCCAGCTTTCTATTCCAGGTAATCTATTGCGCAAAGAGGTATTTGACCCAGTTGTTAGCGAGGTATGTATGACGGAGATTCAGAAGAT
The DNA here is from genome assembly GCA_036940585.1 of Cyathus olla. NCBI lineage: Eukaryota > Fungi > Basidiomycota > Agaricomycetes > Agaricales > Nidulariaceae > Cyathus > Cyathus olla. The sequence continues at coordinate 1,742 of JASFCY010000199.1, forward strand.
ACATAAAATACAAATATCTAATCTTTTCTCAGGTATTACAGTTGATCGAGGATCAAATTAGAAAAGTGGAACAAAAGATTGATGCATTGCTGTTGGTTGGAGGATTTGCAGGCAGCCAGTACCTTAAGCAGCGAATTGAGGTACTTGATAGGCATAGTTGGCTTTTCATGTTTTATATTAATAACGTACTAGGAACAATTTTCCTCACGAATTCGTACCATTGCTCGACCGCCGGACGCCGATACCGCTACTCTTCGTGGGGCGGCGCGATATGGTCTAGCTCATCGGCCACTTGTTTCCTCTGTCATCGCACCTCGGGCGTACATCATGAAGGTAAGACAATTTCGACACACATACATCCAATGTTTATATTTTTGTGCAACGCAGGTTAAACTTCCAGCTGAACAAGAGGATTGGTTAAAACGCCCTGCGTACATAAGGAAAAATGATGCGGGAGCGGCGATATGTGAAAATAGGTACGATTCATTGGATTTCTTCCCAATAATTTGTTAAGGTGGTGGCCATTAGATTACAATACCTCGTGTCTAAAGGAGCTATTATACGCAAAGGGTGTGTAATTTCTGATATTGTTTATTATTACAATTGCTTAGATTAAATCTAGGCAGAGGCTGACAACAAAATTTTGGTGCGCGTAACTAACTTCAAGGTCGTTTATGTTACTGACATTTAGGTGTCAAAATATAGCAAGTTTTCTAAGTCTGCTCAAGGCATGTCACTGTAATGGCTCATAGCTCCCTTGAAATCTGATCATATTCTAGACTCCTCATTCGTCGCCATACTATTAACTAGCGACAGTGATAAGATCATGCGGTATACTGACGAAGGAGAGACGACTGAACTATGCAAATGGACGGTTGATCTATCGTCCCTCCCAACATTCCGTGAAAATGCTGCAATGCCTCCAATTGGAGGGTTTTATACAGGTATTTTTTTTACTTGCTTGGCGTACACTGCTTAACTGACCCTTGTACTCTGCAGAATTCGAGCTCGGCCTGGAATTGGACAGCGCTGAGGTTAGGGGTATCCTGTTATTCAATAATCAGGAATGGGGAAGGTCAGTTCGCTTTATTTCATACTACATCATTCATGCACTAAATCCCCTCGAAACACTACTCTTTTAGAGTAACTTTTGATTATCTCAGTTAATTGGGTTTCGACATACACTCTCTATGCCTATCTCATATTTGATATTTAATTCCTTTAATCCATTTCATTTTGGATCCAGAATTGCCCAATGTCTCGATCGTTGAGACTTTTTTTGGGCTGTTACCAGCTGTTACTCCACACAGAGGCCTACGAAGGCCCATGTGTAATTGATGCAACTAATTTCTTCATACGCGCTCCGTAATCATCGCATTTCATCACCGGCGAGTTGATCACATTTTCTTAACACTATGAACTTGCGCATGACCAGGCCGCGGGGTGTTCTTGGGGTGTTCTATAAATCTACTCTCAACCGGCACGTTCACATATGTTCACTCATGGCGTGCCTATTGCGTCTGTCCAGCGATCATCAAGCTCATTGATGGCTCGGGGGAAGTCCCGATCTGTAAGCTTCTGTAAGTGAACATAGAAACTGAACACAATTTATGTTGATTTACGCTGCCAGCAAATGAAATATTATGTCGACAATTACTAACTGAAGGATAACCATGCCGCTTGGGTTCCTTGAATAAAGCCTGGTCGTTCGACGTTAGTTCAAATTCAACAGATTAGATCACACTCTTTTCACTCTGCATCTGATGAATGATTCGGCATTCCACGGTATGTCCTTATCGGACTTGCCTCGGTACCTGTGGTAACTGTCGACGTTCGGTCCCTTCCAAGCGCGGTACACAATGCGATTGCGAGGTGTAGAAACTCCAAATTGTTGAGCCGGAGCACACCCGCTGCTGTCCGAAAAATCCGGATTTCTCCGGATTCTCACGCGTTTAGGTATCAGCGATCGGCAGCTCACTCATCATATCTCCTCCTGACTTATAAAAAGGTCAAAAAATGTTCGCGTTGGTATCGCATCGACATGTCCTCTTCACCAACAGCGCGTCTCAGTGACATATCGCTGCAGAATTTGTACAATCTTCTTCGCCCTATTACTGTGTCTTCAAAATCTGCGCGTTCACGTTTCACAAACTGGGGGCAGACCTTTCACTGTACACCTCTGGCTGTATTCGAGCCCGAAAATGAATTCCAATGTGAACTCATTATAGAGCTCGCTCGTAGGGAAGGCAAGGTTGTTAGGGCCGTTGGCGTAGGCCATAGTCCTAGCGATCTTGCGTGCACCAACGGCTTTATGCTACGAACAACGAAACTTAACCGGATACTAGAGGTAAGCTAAGCAATTATGATTTATTATATTATACCCAGTTCTGTCGTCTAATTATATAGACTGACTAGTTCTATTATTTATATAGATGAATGCTGAGAAACGATATGTAATATCACAAGGAGGCATAACCCTCCACGATCTCCATGGTCAACTCGCCAAAAATAACCTGGCGATGATCAATGTCGGCTCAATATCTGATCAAACTCTTGCCGGGATTGTCACCACAGCCACCCACGGCTCGGGCATAAATTATGGTGTTATGTCAACCCACGTTATGGCCCTGACGCTTCTCCTTGCAGATGGAACTAGAGTAACATGCTCGAAAAATGAGTATTCCGATCTCTTTATCGCTTCAATCTGTGGATTAGGTTCCACTGGCATTATCCTCAGTATTCAGCTAGAGGTTGAGCCGGCCTTCCGACTTAAGGAAATACAGGAGTCGCGTCCATTCGATGATGTCATGCAAGGTCTTGATACTCTTGTTCACTCTGCAGAACACGTGAGATTTTGGTGGTTCCCTTCAACTGACGTCGTTCGCTGCAGCTATGCAAATCGTACATCAGATGTGCGTTTTTTTTATGGAATTATCGTTCTTTAAACTTAAACTCACCTGTTCTCTCAGCCTAAGAAACCTGCCGGAAGCTGGTGGTGGCATACAGCTTTAGGACATCACGTCGTTCAATTTCTACTCTTCGTAGGACGCTACTTCTCTTTTGTGAATTCTTGGACTGGAAACTTTGCTTGTTGGCTTGCAAGTGGCAAAACTGTCGGAGTCGATGATGGCCACCGCATATTTAATGTGGACTGTCGAGTAAGTGTGAATCCAGAATCATCCCCATACTTATTATTGAACTCGACTTCAGTACCCTCAACATACAACAGAATGGGCAATTCCAATAGAAAACACAGAAGCTTGTCTTCGTGAATTTCGAGAATATCTTAAACAGGAGCTTGATGACCCCAACGGCATACGACCACATTTTCCTGTGGAGATACGCTTTTCAGCTAGCGATGATATATGGCTGAGCCCCAGTAACGGCCATCGAACATGCTGGATCGGTATTGTCCAATATAAGTACGTTCTTCTAAACACGGCTACCTCTATCTTTCTGATTCTGTGGTTATAGACCATATGGGCTCAATGTACCATATCGAAAACTCTTCGACAACTATGAGAAGATTGTGGCTCGTCACCAGGGACGTCCCCATTGGGCTAAAGCTCATCGTCTGCGACCAGAGACTCTACGCCAATTATACCCCCGTTTTGACGACTTTATCTGCGTTCTCGAAAACGTCGACCCAAGCGGTATGTTCCGCAACGAATACGTACAACGTCATATTATGGGAAGGCCAATCGACTATAGGGTTTTCAAGCTACGTTCAACTGGAATGATAGAGAACACGAAAGATGTATTCGGATAATTATATTCTACCTGTCCCCTCTGTTAAGTACTTAGGTTATTTCCCGGATCACTTTTAGCATAGTACTGTTCCATATATTTACAATATTAATATTGTCATGGACTCACAAACCTAGTTGCTCTTTGATAGAATCTCGAACAATCCTCTCATATTCCTCTCGGTTGTCTCGGTATAATTTGCAACAATCAATGTTGGCACCACTTTCAAGATTAGGTTCTTCGATTGGACGCGGTATGATCGGTCATGGAATGTAACAAGAGGATGGGCATTTCGCTCACCTGCTAACATTGAGATGACGCTGAGAATAACTTTCTCAACGCTTTGAACTGGACTCCAACGCTCTGATGCTTGCTCATACATGGTAGGATCATCTCCAGGGGTATGCAAAATCGAAATGCACACAGTGCCGTCAGCATAAACTGTAAATATGGGACATGTGAGCACGTAGCAAATATCGAGATCGTTGCTTACTGTTCGGGTGGAACAAAGGAGGATCGAATTTCATTTTGAAAGGGGATAGAGGGTAGTCGGATGGCTAGATATGCATTATAATGAGTAGGAGATGATAGATACCATAGGAGGAATATACAAATGTCAGCTTGGCTGCAAAAACGCCGCCTTCCTGGACGTCGTGAGATTGCGGCCACGGGTACAGAAAATGGAAATGAACCCTTACAAAAGGCGTGTCCTTGGGTCCACAAATCAGTGCTTCCCAAGTGAAAAAATCAGACTCGGAGATTGGACCTTTGGGTGAGATTCAGCTTATGGTAGCTGCCTAGGGCGGTAAGGGGTGTGAGGATACCTGCGGTGAACATTCCATCCGGTGATCCTAGACCGGGCAATTACAATAGATCTGAATGCCAACCCCAAGGATTAGGATACGAAATTCGTTGGCGTACCTCCTGAAGTCAGCTGCTTGTATTCTGTCATCAAACGCCGCAGAGCGGTCGCACTGCCGGAGGGTCTTGCGGACATATGGCCAAAGGGTTATGTGGAAATGCTAGAGAAACTGGTATGAGATTGAATTAGATGGTGGTAAGTGGAGAACCGGCGACCGCTCAGACCTTCAGAGCGAACAAGGACAATCAATTGCTAACTCCGCGAGTATGCAAAGTTACAGCATTTCTCAACAAATCTGGTACACAGACTGATATAACTTGAAAATTATACCATTTAGAAACCGCAGCTATCGTATGATAGGTTGCTAAAAGTATCTTTGCGTCTATAAGCTCTATTTTATATTTACTCACACCATGCCGCCAGCTAAGCACCGATGTTAGGGAATGATTGATGTATCCTCCAGAGTCCAGGATTGACCTTACACTAGGCTGCTGACAGAACTGGGGGTGAATCAAACTCTGTTCCCACCCAGGAACGTTTTATCCACTCATATTTCAGTCTCTATTCATATTTCCAAAACAAAAAAAAAGATAGATAAGGCATGGACTGTGATTCATGTCAATATGTGACATTTGCTAAATTAAAATAAGTTAGTCATTGGTAAGAATAATTACGACAAGTTAGAACCGTAATGAGAATGGCTCACGTCGAGCCACTATCTAGGGAAGAGCAAAGACTTAGAGAAGATGGCACAGAAGTAGATCAAGCATCGTCTAATACTAGTCGAGGAATTACGTTCATGGCCATCAACTTCAAAAGTATATTTAGTGTTTCGGCCTGTATAGTGCAACTGCGAAACATACCTCCTGGAAGAGCAGCTTAGCTGCGTATGGAATTGTCAACTGAGCCATTTTCTTAGAGCTCTTGCAATAAGTGCACCATCCGTTGTAGCCCAGCAAGCCGCACTGCTCGCAAGCATTCACTTCGAATTTATCCGAAGAAATCATCAACCGCTCTAACAGCAGCTGTGTGGCGCCGTAGCCAATAAGACAGTCGCGTTCCATTTCGCCCAATCGCAGTCCACCTTCGCGGGACCTACCCTCTGTAGGCTGTCGTGTCAAAGTCGCGCGTGGACCGCTATCAAGAGTAAAATTTCAGTGATTATTTGAAAATAAATATTATTATCAGCCTTACCGTGCTCTAGCATGCATTTTATCCATTACCATGTGTTCTACATCCGGTTAGAAATAATATAAAACACAAAATTGACAATTGTTCTTACTCAATTTCTATTTTAAAATATTAGAACCGATGGCGTGAATATTGAGGGAAAGGAAGCTCTTACTTGGTAATAAATGGGGCCAAAATACACATATGCCTCAAGGAGCTCTCCGGTGATTCCACTGGTCAGCATATCCTTACCAGCATAGCTAAAACCATTTTCAATTAAAATCCGGCTCATGTCTTCCACCTAGCGAAAGGCCATGGGTTTCGTAGTGGGATTTCAAAAAAATCTGAAACATTACCTTTGAGCCGCCAAACGCGGTACCGTACTGTAGTTTTCCACTCAGTACACCTGCCTAATAAAAAGGCCATTAGTGCTACTCCGGATGGATATCGATCCGACCACACCTTTCCTGCTAATAATTCTATCATTTTGCCGACAGTCATCCGAGATGGGAATCCATGAGGATTCATGATCGTATCTACAGGAGATTAGTTTGAATACAAGGATCGAGAAGATACTGACATACCAGGGTTGATTCCCTGGTCATTAAAGGGCATATCCTCCTGGTTAACGATCAATCCACAAACACCTTTCTGTCCATGTCGTGAAGAGAACTTGTCACCCAGCTCGGGCCTCCGTGTTTGACGGATCAGCACTTTGATAAGAGTTTGATCATTTTCTGTGTCACTAATCATGACCTTGTCGATGTTGCCAGCGACTGGAGATTTGTATGATAGCGGTGTATTCTTGTACGGGACGGAAGCGGCTTGTCCGGTAAAAGTATTGTCCGTCGCATTTGTCGGCGACTGCTTGTTAACGTAAACGTCACCAGGATCGACGCGTTCGCCAACTCCTGCAAGACCATCCGACTGAATGATGTCATATTTCTTTGCGACTTGACCATTCTCATCTACAGGGGCATCTGCCAGTCGATCGAATCTAATGGATATTAATAATGACCGTCGGTGAACAAAGGAGTTGTACTACTCACGTTCCATTTGGATACTTTCGAATGAGTGTAGCGTTTTTTCGTAGCACTTGACATCGCCCATATCCACGGTCTAGGCTGGCCTGTACGTGGAGTTAGCATGGGATCTTGAATAAGTAGTACCAAAGATAAGCACCCCAACATACCTTGTTTAGGATTAGTGCATCCTCAATATCATACCCAGAATAACTCATAACCGCAACAGTCGCATTTTGTCCGGCCGGAAGACGGTCATAGCCGATAAGTTCAATGGTCTTCGTTTTTACCATTGGCTGCTGAGGGTAGACAGAAAGATATAATAATGTATCAATACGATTGAATTGATTATAGCCGATCGCACCAATAGCTTGCTTTCCCATAGCACATTGATAAGTATTTCGAGGCGACTGATTATGATGGGGATATGGAATAAGACCGGCCACTGCTCCGAGAATCGTAAAGGGTTCAATCTCAAGATGAGTCGTAGTTGGGACGATATCGGATTCATACAGCGCAATATAGGTGTCGTTTTCTTCGTTGACATCGAGGTATTCCACAAGTCCTTTTCGTAAAAAGTCGTCGAACGACACATTTCCTTTCTTCAATTGCTACGAGTTGTATTCATTAGCGATTGTGCGTAATCCCTGACTCAAGGGGAGCCACGTACCATTATATGTTCCGAGGTAACTTTTGGTCGCTCATTCTCCACAATGATCATAGGACGACAAATACGACCGCCATCACTTGCAATATGCACTGCACTTTGGTGATGATTGATGTACACACTAACAAATTCACTGAAATGACGAGCCCGCCGAAGTTTTCTAAATTGTTCGACGAATCGGGTGGGGTGCCGGGTGAGACCTATTATAGTACCATTTACATTGACAACAAATGTATGAGGTCCGTATATCTCCGTCCCAGTGGCAAGACTGATATCTAAAGATGGAAAATGTCATTGAGAGTGTGACAACGACTGTTTAAAGACAAACCTTCAACACCAAGCATGAACGCGAGACGAATGATCGGTTCTTCCTCCACATCAGTAGTGATATGGGTCATGAGCGCCAGATTCTTCACCAAGCCGCATGCTTCGCCTTCTGGAGTATCACTGGGACAAAGCACTCCCCATTGACTAGGTTGAAGAGCTCTCGGACCGCTCACTTTCCTTGTCTTTTCGAATTGAGATGAGATTCGAGTCATCATACCAAGAGCGGAAATGAAGCTGAGGCGGCTAAGAACATGGGTCACTCCCGCACGTTCCATTTTGAAGCGCTTCAGCGACCAGTTTCCTGTGGAAATGGCGCGCACGAAGCCGGAGGTAAGGTGGTCGCCCTGGAATTGCATGGTATTATAGGCATCAAACTCTGTGGTCCGGGAAGGCTTCTTCAGAACCTTGTCAATTGCTGTTTTAAGGTTGGAGTTGTAAGTTTTAAATAAGTCCTCGAATAGGAGTGCTAGTAGTTGCCCTGCACTGATCCAAAATGAGATGTTCCGTGTTGAAATAGTAGAAGATCGCACCTACAGTTCCAGACGTTTATTGCCAACATAATCTCGATCATCTACCATGCTCTCATCGTTCATGGCCATGAGCACGCGACGAGTCATGGTCGCGACAAAGATAGCCTTTGATCTGAAATCTAAACCATTAACCGGAACATGTGCTAGCACGATAGTCGCCAGGGCCTCAAGGGCCTCCTCCCATGCTGGCCGTCTAGGGCCTATCATACGCCGGTTGACCTTTACTCTGCTACCAATATATTCCAATGCCTGGTGTCGAGTAAAGACGCCGAGTTTTGCACCGTCTTCCAAATTGGTAGCGAACGAATCCTTGTAAGCTTCCGTATTTCCCGCAGTAAGAAGTAGAATTTCTTTGTCTGATTGGATCCCCAATGCCTTCAGTGCAATGACAATCGGAATATCCTCGTGAAGGGAGTTGTGACGGAGGTATATTTTCCCTTTCTTGGTAGCTACGTAGGTTTTAGATTTGAGACCGCCGTGAGTGGAGCTAGTAAAAATAAATGAGTAATATACGGGAGGATGTCTAATGTTATATATGTGGAAAAACGTACGAAGTACATGAGGCTTGAACTATGCCTTTTACATTGTCTCTCTCGACAATAATTCGATTTTTACTAAGTTGCTCTTGAACTAAAATGACTTTTTCTGTTCCTTTTACAACAAAGTAGCCTCCAGGATCAAGAGGGCATTCCGTCATTCGCGCTAACTGCACATCTGTTTTGCCAGTTAACACACACTTATTGCTTCTCAACATAATCGGCAGACGGCCAATATTAACGTTCCTCTGGACGATGTTCTTGCCTCGGGTATATTGAATGGTGACAATAATAGGTGCACTGTAGGTGGTATCTCGTAGTCGACATTCGTGAGGAGTAACTCTCCTGTCTATTGCATCCATCTCGTTCCTATCTGGAAAACCGACATTAATATCGGTATATTTGAGCCAAAAGCGTGGATCCACGTCGGAGGTAACTTTGTTGTTGGCTTTGACAATATTTTTTATGTCGATATCGACAAAGTAGTTGAACGAGTCAATATGCTGCTTCACCAGTCCCTTCACTTTCAAAAAAGCTGGAAGTAAGAGCCATTTATCCTGAATATAGCTGAGATTTTGGGGTTATAATTAAACATTCGCGGCGCACCTCGATGCCCTTAATCGGATCTGTCAATCCCAATCCCTTCCACGATGAACGGGTGATTTGATCCCACTCGTTCTCCTCCTCGTTATAAGTCGTCATGATGTGATAAGTCGACGTACAATATCGCGTATTTTTGTGAAGTGCAAAAAGAAAGTATAGTTAAAATTGGAGAGGAAAGCACAGCTCAAATATGCGAAAAGAATGTGAGGAGAGGAGATGAATGAAGTTGACTGTGAAGCTTCCGAAGTTCTGATTCTCTGAAGGACGAGCCGAAAATTCAGTAACGGCACGTGCTCGAGATCACTCGCCTGATTTCTTTGAGCCGATCATTTATCTATCCGCCTTGTATCCGCCGTCGGACTCAAATGTTTTCTATTACGACTGCAAGCTAAGGAGTGGATAGGTGCTCGTGTGATAGCCATTTTATTATTCCAAGAACAAACCAGACTTAGAGCTTAGAGCTTAGAGAGTTATAAGTAAGTCCGGAAATTTAATGGACAGTTATGCATTTATGGATAACAGGTAATTTCTCAAAAGTTCTTGATCGGTTCTTGAGCTTGATCATGGGACACAGTAAACTGTTCGAATCACAAATACTTACATATGTACAGTAAGCTAGGACATCCGCAAAGCACAAAGGATATACACAATACCTGGAATATTATCTGTGGCAAATTCGTTGACAAGGAGAACAGTAGTTAAATAATGGCGAGAGACTGAGAATTTATCGGCAAATGTTCCCTTCAATAAGTGTCACGTGTACTGATCCTCTATATAAGGATTGCTGCAATCGTTTTGCTAAGGGAATCTGCTTCACCCTGTACCATAGCCACTCTCATCGACACTAAGAATTCATGTCAAAGCCCTCAACGCCAGGAACATCCGCTGCCAACACTTTGCTGCTTCGGCGACAGCTCGCAGAGCTTACGAAGCATCCTGTGGAGGGGTTCTCAGCAGGTACTCTCCAATCTGACATTGATCTCAACTATATATTGATCCTTTTCCTAGGACTTGTCGACGATGACAATTTATACGAATGGGAGGTCATGATCATTGGGTAAGTTTTAGCTTTTCTCATCAATCTTGTCGCTAACGTGCCACTTCAGACCACCAGATACCCTTTAGTATGTTCGCCGCTGGGGTACAGCGGGTCTTGTCTTCGGATCTGATTTTCTGTTTCAGCGAAGGAGGATTCTTCAAGGCACGGCTATCCTTCCCTCCAGAGTTTCCTCTCCTACCTCCCAAGATGCGCTTCATTACTCCGATGTGGCATCCAAACAGTGCGCACTCTTCGCAACCTTTTCATGGTACTGGCTTTAATGAAACCCTCCATTTGTAGTATATCCCGACGGTACCGTCTGTGTGTCTATACTAGTATGATCTTCTCCACATATCCCAAATATGGACCACTCATCGGTCTCTAGCACGCTCCCGGAGATGATCAGTACGGGTATGAAGATGCAGGAGAGAGATGGATGCCCGTTCACACTGTTGAATCCATCGTATGTGCTTATCTCTAATCACGTACAAGTTTCATTCATTAATCGATGGTGACATTGCAGCTTGTCAGTGTTATTTCTCTCCTCTCCTCGGACACCCCCAATTTGGACAGTCCCGCAAATGTCGACGCGGCAAAGGAGGTCCGGACCGATCTGGAAGGTATGTTAATTTCATTTTGTAGAAGGGTTTCTCGACATTGATATCTCTGCAGGGTACAGGAAGAAAGTGCGGCGGTTGGTACGCAGGAGTGCTGAAGAGGCGTTCGACTAACGATTTTCTTTACGATCATTTACCTGTACTCACTCTGCATGTTTTCTACGCATAGTATTACTGTTTTATCCACATTTCTATTCATTTATGGTGTCCTGAAGCATTTCCAGCTTCCGGAATTTTGGTGGTGGAACTTGTCACTTGATAGTATAGTCACGCTTTTCATGACACGAGCGATGGATTCATTCAAACCTTCCTGCATCCGCTCCCCCTCTGAGCCTTACGTTGTTAAAATCCGTTTCCTTCGGCACTCTTTTATTCTCGCGTTTTCTACATTCCTCTACGAACCAAACCAGTTTGACATAATGTTAAAATGTTAACGCAAATGGTTTGTGCCACTTCACACATTCACATCTTGTTCACAACCACAGCTAATTCTTCGAGGACTACATTATCCATCTTCACTGACACTATCAACTCCCATAATCCCATACATCGTTACGTCATTAAATGAACTTTGACACCCGGGATTATTTGCAGATGAAAGGAGAGTTCAGAATATGGCTTGGATGCAGATAAGTACTGGGTATTTTGTAGTAGAACAATGTAAGTATTAGCATTGGTAGAAAAGAACTAAGAACAGACAATACTCGATGCTACCTTGGCCTAATACAGCCTAATAGTTAGACCGGAAGCCGGTCTACCTAATAGTAATACTTAGTAATGTAGACTAGCACGTTACCACGTGACTAACGCGGACAATATTGATGGCATGCGCTGCGACTTAGCGTCGCGCAGTCTTAAGTTATTCAAGTCTTAACAAGTTATTTATATGTCGCTTTCAACTCAATTGGGCTCTCTACTTCAGTTCAACGTTCCCTCTCTCCAACTTCCTACTAATAACTCTCCCAACTGAAATATTAAAATTCTATCTATTTTGATTTTATGACTCTAGAATGGCTGCAAAAGGTTCAGCCTATGCCAAGCGTAGGGTTATTTCAGAACTTTAAGTCGAGCCTTATGTTGAACTCAACTTGTACTAGGCAACGCCATGTCAATTCCTGCTCCCTTGGGTGGGTCTACAACCTACAACTCCAAAGCTTTTTACTTATGCTGACTTTCTCATAGAACCTGATTCGGATTCTGACTTTAATTCCCGAGAATACATTCCAGAGCCCAAGAAGAAGCCAAAGCGAACGCAAAGTGCACCCTCGTCGATAGCACCGAAGACGAGACAACGCTATGAGGTCCTTGGTGTATCTTTGAGTACAAATACATCTCCCAAACCGAAGAGAGGTGCCCTCTTTCTATGCTTATATTAATTATCATATACTCATTTTATCCCTTCAGGTAAGCGTGTATTTTTCAAGGACGCCAACGAACCCAATCTATTACAAGAATACTTTGGTGCGTAGTGAAAGGGCTGTCATGGATATACTTACCATATAATTGTATTAGGTGAACTTGACTTGCAGTCAGAGTCTGAAGGGGAAATTCCATCGAGGGAGGAAACCGACGAAACTGCGGAAGAGGAGGAACAGGGGGACTCTGAAGAAGGAGATGAAGTGGAGGAACGTCCCATATCAAAGACATGGGTTGGATTTCTACCGGACTCGAGGAAAGGAACAACCCCATCTAACGAGAAAGCCAAGCAGGTTGAGGACAACTCAGCTACAGGTGAGTATAGCTGCTATAGTGCCAGTCTGGATGGCCTATCATTTTCTAAAAGAGTCAGACTCCGAGTATGATAACTTTCCGAAGCGAAAGCTACCAAGTATATCTGACAACAACGCGCCGAATAAGCGGACCAAGCTTGAAGCTGATGACGACTCCGCCACAGAATCAGACTCAGACACTCCAGTGTTGAACAGGCAACATACCAAGCCAGGTGCGTATATATACCTACACCTTGCATCGCATGCTGAGCCCGGTTTCGGTAGCTGTTCGGCAGAAGGGGTCCCCAATGCAAGAAACTGACTCGGAAACCGAATCTGATTCTGAGGCTGATGCACTCCTTGCAAGTCCGGTACTGAAGCTTCTCAATTATTCCTTTCTTATTCACTCATGTCCTCTGCAGGAGCTGGAACGTCGCCCAGCCTTTCCGTTAG
>JASFCY010000200.1:0-15016 GCA_036940585.1 Cyathus olla
AGGATTTCCACTTTTCCTAGTCATTGATTCTCTCCCTCAGTCTTCTGTTTATTGTTAGGTGGCCTTGTTTAAGTGTTTTCCTGACAAAAGGTAAAAACATATAGACAAATCTTGCTGACATTGCAAGTGGCTTGGCAGCCTGTGATGTGGTCTGCCATGTGAAAGTGAGATAAATGGACATGGCCATGATATATATACTGTACTCTATACTCTGCAATACTTTAGTTTGAAATCAATAATGTTTCTGTATTACTCCTGCTTTATCTCAGACTTTCCTAAGTCAACCTCCATACCTCCTGCTCATCTCTGACTTTGTAACATTGGCCTTTGAAAGGTTAACTTAATGTTACTACTCTTGTCTCCTACCTCTGATCTATCTCTGACTTATATCCAAATACAGAACCATCTATGAGAACTACTCAGGGAGCACAGCATATAAGCTGAGGCCACAGTTTGTTTTATTTATCCCTGACTTCATCTTCACTCACCTCTGGTAATCTCCAAGTCTACAACATAGTATGGAGTTTGATACAGGATGTAATACTTATCTAGAAGTATATCTACTCTTTGTACCCATATTTCTGGGAGGCATTCTGAGCTATACATTGAGTACTACAAAGAGCTTGGTATTATGCTGTATCCTCATGCAATCTCAAAGGATTTGGCTAGTAAAGGCAGTGGGTATGTATTTAATTTTATTATAACTCCATATATGTTCTAACTTCATTATCTATACGTTTCTACAGACTATACTTAATTCTGTAGTTGTAAAAGAGTCTAAGCCTACTGTATTTACAAATGCTGGATTGTTAGACTATATTGTCAAGCTTATTGTCTGCAAAGATAAGGTAAGTAAATGCAGATAGTTAATGACTATATTACTGTACTTGTTTAATTGCCTAGGCCTTTCAACTAGTAGACCAAGAAAGCTTCTGCCATCTTCTTAGATACTGCTATCCTTCATTATCTGAGAAAGACATTCCTCACCATAGCACTGTACAAAGAGAAATTTTGTTTTGTGCTAATATTGCCAAAAAATGTGTTAAGGAAATTCTAAAAACCATACCCAGTAGCATTTCTTTTACATTTGACATGTGAACTTCAAAGTCAGGCCATCCATACATCTCTGTTACTGGTTAGTGTATTTATTCCCCAGCTGGTAAACCAACCAAATGGAAAATTAAGAGTGAGCAGCTAGCATTTGAAACAGTAAAAGATTACCATAATGGGAAGAATACCAGTGATGCTCTTTTGAATATCTTTGAGCATTATGGTATTGCTGGAGAGATGAGTAATGAGTATTTCCTTTGTTGTATTATTCTGACTTCATTTTTAGAAGCTTGAATGGTTAACAAGTAATGGTGCTTCTGTAAATCACACTACCATTGGTGAATTACAGAAGAGTGTAGAGAACTATCCATGGGCAATGAAGGAATGGACAGCAAAGGAGCATGATATATTGTAAGTTGTCTATATTTTTCTTGATGATTTATTTCTAACTTAATTAACTTACAGATTTATGGAGTACATACTTTATCTTGCAGTGAAGCATTTTTTTGAAGCTGTTGCTCCAGCTAGTCCTGCATCTATTAAAAAGAAAGTGGAGGCAGCAATGAAGAAGACAAGAGATAAAGGCAGAGAATTGGATCTAGAGGAGTTAGACTGGAAGCTACTGAATATTGACCTTGAGAGTATTAATGCCAATGAGAATGATAATGAAGTATTGGCATTCAATTCAGAGGACTCTCTTGGAAAGGCATTAGCTCTAGCAAAACAGGTACATTATATTTCTTTCTAGTTCTAAATGTAATACAATATTAGTGGTTCTTATTTTAGATTTAGAAGTCATCTTGAGCTCATGCTTTCTTTGAGAAGCAATATAGAGAGAAGGATATTGCAGTGTTACAGTTTCTTTTGTGGGTTAGAACATGCTGGGCTTCACTTTACAAGTTCCTGGAATGCATTACCTTCCTTAAGCCAGTATGTTTCCATAATATTTTCATCTCTGGCTTGTAAAATTTCAACTACTTTATCTAGGCTGTGGATAGATTTTGTCTATTAGCTGACAGTGATAACATGGTTCCCAACCTTGACAATAACTGTAAGCAACAGATGACTTGTCACGGTCAAAGTCACACACTAACAATGACGAGAGGAGGATGAGTAAAAGTCTGATATATAAACTGTCTGGAATATACAAGCTTAAGACTAAGGAGTAACTACATACTAATTACTACTTATATACTATCTTACATGTGTCTACCATGAGTCAAGAGTCCATGCATTAATTGTGTGCATCACTGTGCTTTTACTGTGCACACAGTCAAGTGATTGTAATGAGACTGTGCTTTTACTGTGCACACAGTCAAGTGATTATAATGAGACTGTGCCTGTAGTTGGCTGAGTAAAAGTGTAGCTGCCTTGAGGTTTCTGCATGTGTGTCATGTGATGAGTCACATGGTAGATCACGTGATGAAAGCAAGTGGATCCTGACATTACTCCCCCTTTAAGAATTGTGTCCTCACAATATATCTAGTTGGAATGCTTCTTGTGTATTGTTAATGACTCTTCATCGGTGTCGCATTCGATATATTTGAAGTTCCATGTATCTGTAGGTGCTGAGTATGATGAAGAATAAAATAGTCATGGGTATTTCCCATAGTAGATCAATAAAAATAGAAGGCAACATGTTGGTTCATAATTTCTGTTTCTGATTTTAAATACTAATTTGGTCTTGGCATATCCAGGTTTTCTCGGTGGAACTTCTCTACTAGTCTCTTGGCATTCCCAAGGTTTCGGTGATCCATCCACATGTCATGTTCATGTGAATATCCCTTCCATTTTACTCGGTACATGAGTTTTTGGTATCTCCATTTGGATTCCAATATTTCTTCTATTTCATATTCGTCTTGATTGTCAACTAATATGGCTGGTGGTGGAGTGGGTTTTCTTTGACTGGGATATTCGGGTGGAGTGTATTTTGTGAGGAGTTGAGTGTGGAATACTGAATGAATTCTTTTCCATGACTTTGGAATTTCCAGTTTGTAGGATGTATTTCCAATTTTCTTGATAACCTTGAAAGGGCCAT
Source organism: Cyathus olla (assembly GCA_036940585.1). Lineage (NCBI taxonomy): Eukaryota > Fungi > Basidiomycota > Agaricomycetes > Agaricales > Nidulariaceae > Cyathus > Cyathus olla. The sequence continues at coordinate 3,089 of JASFCY010000200.1, forward strand.
ATCATTTATCATCGAGTTTGGCAACGGGGCAATTGGTCTTGATATTAATCCCTTCGAGATAGACTTTGCCTCCAGGTTTAAATTCATCAGCTTCCTTTCGGCGATTATCATAATACTTCTTCATAATTTCTGATGTGATTCCTAATGAAGCCTTTGCATCTTCCCTTAATCTGGTAATGCCTTCAATGAAGTCTTCGACTCCCACTATTCTGGTTGTTCCTGGGGGTCTGGTGCCTTTCCATGGATGTTGACCTGTGTTCATGTAGAACAGCATGTATTCAGTAGACCTGTGAATTTTATCATTGTATGAAAATTGAGCCATGGGGATCCATTTGGCCCAGTCCGATTGCCTGTAGTTGACAAATATTCTGAGATACTGTTCGATTTCCTGATTTACATATTCTACCTGTCTATTGGTTTGGGGCCGATAAGCGGTTGATGTATTCATCTTGATTCCTAAAAGCTTCAATAGTTCCTTTGTGAATTCTGATTTGAATTGCGGGCCTCAATCGCTAATTACCACCTGTGGAAGTCTGTGATGTTTGAATACATGATTGCGGAATTCTCAGGCAATGCCTGGAGAGTCTATGTCTTGATTACATGGGATGAATTCAGCCATCTTAGTGAATTGATCAACTACCACCATGAGGAAGTCAAATCCCTGTGATGTTGGAAGTGCTCCGATAAAATCTATAGAAATAATCTGCCATGGTTTATTAGGAATGACATTCGGGTCTAATGGGCCTTTCTTGGTTGTTCAATGAATATTTGTTCTTTGACATGCTTTGCATCTGGCTACATATCTTTTAACATCTGATTTCATGTGTGGCCACCAGTAGTCTCTAAGGATTAATTCTTGCATCTTGTACTCTCCTGGATGTCCACTAATAGCTGGATCGTGATGGATGTGAATTATGTCTTCTCTCAACTTGGCATTTTTCGGGATGTAGATTCGGTTTTTCCAAGAAATTACTCCTTTCTGTGATTCAATCCAATTCAGATCTTTTTGATCAAGCATTTTGATGACTTCTTTATCACAATTTTTCCGAGATCTCCGGATTCTTTCCATAATGTCGTCATCTTGTCCAATCATATGATGTTGGGCCCTGAAATGTTCTGGTTTTAGGAGTGTGATATCTGTGTTGTCATTTTCACCCTTATCATATCCTGGTATTCTGGAGAGTAGATCTGCTTTAATCATTTGGTTTCCGGGTTTATGGTGTAGTGTGAATCTATACTCTTGTAGTTCCGTAACCCATCTGGCCTGTCTCCTATTGAGCTTCTGTGGTTTTTTGAAATACTCTAGGTTTTTATGATCTGTCCAAATTTCGAAAGTCTCTTTGGCTCCAAGGAGGTATTGACACCATTCCTCTAGTGCTCTCATAATTGCCAGCATTTCCTTATCATAGATCTTGTAGTTTCATTCTGCAGGGTTTAATGCATGTGAAATAAATGCTATTGGTTGATACTTGCTGTTTAATTGTTCTTGGGATAGTATAGCTCCATTAGCAAAGTCTGAGGAGTCCACTTCTACACAATATCTTCCATTGTCATTGGGTAGAGCCAGTACTGGCACCATCAAAATTTGTTCCTTAAGATCTGAGAAGGTGATTACTTGTGGTAATTCCCATTTCCAGTCATTCTTTCCAGTGAGTTCATGCAGGAGTTTAGCTACTTTGGTGAACCCTTTGATAAATCTTCGGTAAAAGTTAATGAATCCCAAAAATTGTTGGAGTTCTCTCTTATTGTTCGGCACTGGCCAGTCCTTCATGGCTTGTACCTTGGCAGGGTCCATGCATACAGCATTGTGAGAGATTATAAATCCCAAATATTCAACCTTGGTTCTTTCGAAGAAGCACTTTTCTGGTTTTAGGAATAGGTTATTGTGCTCCAGTTTTTCCAATACTCATTTTACCATTGTCTGATGTTGTTCCAATGTTTCTGTGAAGATTAGGATGTCATCCATATAGACTATGACTTGTCCCAGATCAATTTCATCCTTGAAAATGTCATTCATCATAGTTTGGAATGTGGCTGGTGAGTTCGTTAATCCAAAAAACATGACCAATGGTTCAAATAGTCCTCTATTAGTTCTGAAGGCTGCATATTGTTCATCACCTTGCCTAATTCTGACATTGTTATAGCCCCAGCAAATATCGAGTTTAGTAAAATACTGAGCTTTCTTCAATTTGTCCACTAATTCCTGAATGAGAGGAAGGGGATATCAATTTTTGATCGTGATCTCATTTAGCCATTGGTAGTCCTGAATAGGTCATAGAGATCCATCCTTCTTTTTAATGAAAAAGAATGGGGACACCCACAGGGATTTTGATGGTCTAATGCGTCCTGATTTAAGGTTTTCATCTAAAAACTCATCCAGCTGCCTTTGCTCTTCTAGATTTAATGGGTAGATTTTACAGTCAAATTCCTTGGCTCCAGGAATGAGTTCAATGGCATAATCCCAGGGTCATCTCGGTGGTAATTCATCAAATAATTCTTTCTCAAAGACCTTTCCATATCAGTGATAGGCTTCCAGTACTGACTGTTTCCAATGTGTCTTAGATTGTTGTCTGTTCTGTGCTTCCACAATCTTAGATGCCGTTGTTTGGAATACTCATATCTCGACTTCCTCCATGATGTTGACTGCAATCAGTCTGTCTCCATGGTTGAAGTCAATTTCCTTGTCGAGGTCTTCTTCTTCTTCCTCAGGATTGAGGGTATTGATTAAGGGAGTGCATTCGATCGGGCAATGTGTAAATTTTAACGTATTCTCCTTCCAGTCAATTTCTGGGTTATGGGTCTTTAGCCAATCATGTCCAATGAAGATGTCTGCCTTTCCCAAGTTGGATACTGCGAGAGTCATGGTTTCCATATGTCTTCCCAATCTTACTCGGAGTTCTGCATAATGGGTGATCGATCCTCCAGAGTTAAATGTGCCATCGGCATTGTATACTGGAATAGGTCATGGGTATTGTTTCACTATGATTCTATTCCTTTGTACGAATTCCTTGCCTATACATGAGCCGGTACTACCACTATCTAGGAGTGCTTTTACATTGTAACTCCGCCTAGAGTCTAGAGTTGTGATGACCATGTGTAGATCCATTTGATTTCCTTTGGTTCCTCAAATATGTTGCTTGGGGGATTGTAATTCTTCCAATGCAATTATTACGTTGTCATCGGAGAGATTGTTTAGTTCCTTTAGCATTGTATGAGTTACTTCAGGTCATCTCTTTGCATGTATGCAGATATCAAGTATGCTGATGGCAACTTCCAGTTTCTCATCCTTGATTCGTTGTGCCGTCTAGTACACATTTCCTTGTTTTGCTTCCTTTTCTGGGAAGCTGTGCTTAGTTTGTTCGATCTTCTGTGATAATAGAATAGATTCCTGATACACTAGGGATATTTACAGGAGATAGTACATAATTAGAGGCTGGTGAGTTTGCACTCACTGCTGGCCTCGTTGAAAACCCCAGCTAGTGGCTAGTTGCGCTTTCTGGTCATCTGACAAGTCTGGCATAGGTATAATTATGGCTACAGCATCCGTGTGTGTACTTAGTGGGGTATCTACTGCCCTATTCATAAATTGTCCTTGCCAGTTTGGGCAGTCCTTAGATAAATGGCCTTGTTGGCCACATTTGAAACATAGTCCTTGACGCTTCATCGTGTTGATGTCCATCCAGTTGCCTCCTTGCAAGATGGGGATCTGATCAGGGTTGTTTGGTCGAGGGGGGTTTGGGGTTGTCCTGGCTGGCTGACTTCCTAAGTTGAAGTTTCTGTTCGTGTTTCCAGCTATCTGATAATTTCTGGTTGTGCCAAATCAGGCATCCGATTCTTGTTTCTGTCTCTCAAATATCACGGCCTTATTCTTCCAATCATTGATCGAGGAATCATCCTTGAGTCTGGCAACTTCCACAAGTCTTTTTCCCAGCCCTGGATTAACTCCACTTTTGAATTTATCTACCAAAGTGGTGTTATTAAAACTGGTGAGATTTTCCCATGCATTGAATTCCAAGATATATTCTTCCATGGGCCGTTTGTTCTGTCAGAGTTTGCCAATCTGTGCGATGGCATTGCTCTGGGTTTCTGGTAATACGAAGAAAGTCTGTAGGTCCATGGCAAGTTGATTCCAACTGGGAAATGGCGGGGTGATCGTGAATGTGGGTATGCCTGTTTCTGTGTTTCCATGTACTTCCTTGTGGGAGGGTTCCAGGCCATTGTGTCCGTCTTTCCATATCTGTCTTTCCTTGTTGAAGGCGATCAGACGTTCCATATATGTATCCACCCATCTCTGGGCAATGTTTCCTTTCCCTTTCTTGATTTTCATCAAGGTTTGGGTTATTCGTGTCCAATCAGAAGCAATCTTCTTCTGATCGAAGTAATTCTCCATTCATCTACACCAACCAGACACCTGGTCTGGATCTCCCTTGAAATCATCAGGGGGTATAACTTTATCATCTCTCTCTGGTTTAATTTCTCTAACCACTTGATTGATCAACGTGGTTAGGTTCAAGGTGTGCCTGGTTTTATCCGTATTGTTTAAGTTATTCCATCTCTCGATTCCCCCAATGATAAAGAGGGAAAGGAAGGTAGTAAGAAAGGCGATGATAGCGGCTTCTGTAATCATGTTTTAGTCGAGGTGAATATACTTGGGGCTGTTCCAGTAATAGTGATCCCAGCACTCACAGCAAAAGAAGCCTTTGTGATCGGGGACAGGTGATATGGGGGTGGGAGATCGTGATGTGGGTTCGAGAAGAGGGATGTTGTCAGGTGTGGGAGAAAGGATATGAATTTCCCAGGATGGGGATGGAGATGGAGTTGGTGTTGGTGCTCGGGTAATGGTCCGAGTTTGATGGTGGGATGGGAGGTGGTAGAGAGTTCAGGAACGGAGTTGGAGTCAGGTTTGGGACCTGGTAATGGGCATATGGTTTTGACATAGGTGACAGCTATGCAAACCTTGGTCACACACACACTATCTTGCAGATAGAACCAGCTGGGGCAACATGTGGTAGCCTCCCCAGACACTGGCAACTTAGGGTTCTCTGAAGATTACCCCTGCAGTCCTTGTATGATCGGTAGTTCGCCAAGAGTCAGGCTCAACGTTACTCTATGAGGCTCTCGTGCTTCCAAGCACAATGATCAAGTCTATTGAATCAAGTGTACGTCTATCGGTTGGCCAATTGATGGAGAAGATGAAAATAGTAGTGGTGTGGGAGTTCCATGGGAGTGTGTGAGGTCGAGTAGAGGGAGTCTTAAGCTAATGTAAGCGACAGACGACTTGTCACAGTTGAAGTCACACACTAACAATGATGAGAGGAGGATGAGTAAAAGTCTGATATATAAACCATCTGGAATATACAAGCTTAAGACTAAGGGGTAACTATGTACTAATTACTACTTATATACTATCTTACATGTGTCTACCATGAGTCAAGAGTTCATGCATTAATCGTGCGTATCACTGTGCTTTTACTGTGTGCACAGTCAAGTGATTGTAATGAGACTGTGCCCGTAGTTGGCTGAGTAAAAGCATAGCTGCCTTGAGGTTTCTGCATGCGTGTCATGTGATGAGTCACATGGTAGATCACGTGATGAAAGCAAGTGGATCCTGACAATAACCATCAGTATGTTGAATTCAAGTTTACTGGAGTAGACTGGAAATGGCTTGAAAAAATGAAGAAGGTTTTGCAGGTAAGTAATACTCTTTTTTACAGCTTTCATGCACTAACTTCATTTAAATATTACTAGAAACCATCCCTAATCCAATAGACTTTCTCCAGTGAGCATACACCTACTGTCTGGTAAATTATCCTCAGCATGGAGTTCTTAATAAAGCACTGGGAAATAATAATGGAAAAGGATAAATACCAGGAACTTAAACATGCCATGGAAGGTGGTCTTAAAAACCTCCAGAAGTGGTATCATTGTGCTGAAGATTCATCTTTGGCATATTTCATGTCTTGATAAATTCTCTCTATAAATTTATATACAATGTACTTATTTCTTGTTTTCTGTAAGTCCTTGATCCTTCTTCAAAGGATGTATACTGTAAACTATACTGGAGTAGAGAGCAATATGAAGAAGAAATGAGATGACTGGAGAAGGTAGTAAGTATAGATAAGATATGAATACTCAGATTTCTAGATTTACTAACCATATATTTCTTTTCTAGTTTGATAAGCATTACGTTCCCCCTAACTCTAGTGAGAAATCTGGCAATCAAGATATTAATAGTTCCAGGAATGCCAATAATATCTTTAGATATGGGGGTTTATATTTACAGGAAGCTGTATTGGAGTTCCAGTAAAAGAAAAAGGATTCATTTGGCCCTTGGGAAGAATTGAGACAATATCTTGATGCTGGCCCCAAGGAGACTCAAGATGTACTCAGATGAGAAGGGATAAGTACTTTCTTTATTTCAGAAAACTAAAGTTCTAATGTATTTTATTGGAAACAAAGTAATCTGAAGTATCCTACATTGAAGAGAATTGCTTGGAATTACTTGGCCATCCAAGATTCCACAGCTCCTTCTGAAAGGGCCTTCAGTAGTGGTGGTATTATAGATACTGCTCAATGCAGCCAGCTTACTACTAAGGTCTTTGGGATACTTTGGATTCTTAAGAGTGCTTACCACAATGGACATATTGCAGCATCTGAGCAATCAAAAGAGCATCTTGATGTACTCATTAAAGAGCTCAATAAGGGGAAGACAGAGGCTCAGAAATTGGCAGAGGAGAATGTGGTGAAGGAGGATGTAGTAGAATTTGTTGACAAGTAGATAGGTAGTATATAGTATTACTAGTGTATGTAGTTTAAAGGTCAGTATATTGAATTATTATTTTGTTTCAAATTTGAAGACAAAGTGTAAGTTTGGTATTTACAGTGTTAAGTTAAAGTAAGTATATAGTCTTTAAGATATCTTCAAATTTATATTAAGATAGCTCTAAGTACAATTGGTACATCACTTATAATACAAACATTTATACCTAAGAAAGCTTCTGTAGTATATAGGTAAGTATTGAAAATAGCTTACTCTTAAAGTTCCATGTCCAACTCCTGCTTATTGAAAATATTTTACAGAAAAAAAAGTCCAGTTTGGGGTTTGAACTGCATCCAAACCTATTTAGTTTGGGGTTCAACATTTTGGCTAAACTGGACCAAACTGGACCTGAATATCACTATTCTGAGCCACTCTTAATGAATGAAAGACAGATATCAGAAGAATAAACAGAAGCAGAAATAAGAGTAGAAGAGAAGCTGGTAGATGAGAAGAATAGGATTGCTGTAGTGGAGAAGCTCCAGTAATACCTTTCTAAAGGCATGCTGAATGAGATGGAATTGAAGAACTTCAGCTTACTGCAAAATTGGCAGGTGCAGTACATGGTTACTCCTCTTTCCTCAGACAAGTACTGACTGATTTACATGCTTGAAGGTAAATAAATACCATTATCCTATCCTTTATCACATTTCCTTAGATATTCTTTCTGTACAAGCATCATTGATTGCATGTGAGCATGTTTTTTCCTCTTTGAAGGAAACTATTACCATGTACCACAATTGTCTCTTACCTGCTCTCATGGAAATATTACAATTCCTCAAGTTTACTTATCAGCAGAAACATCTCAACTTGATGGAAGGTCTGTTAACATCAGAGAATGAGATGTTACAGGCAGATATGCCAGCTGCCTTGATAGAGGAAGTCTGTGAATTGCTGGCAAAGGACCAGATAGACAAGCTGATAGACTTATTAAACAAAAAAGCATTCCATATCAGATTAAATTGCTCTTTACTTTAGATTAAATCTGACTTTATACCATTAATTTCAAGTACAATATATTTTGTTGTATATATTACTGTGTACATCTGTTATCACCAAAAACTCCAAGTATAGTATTTAACAACAGATGCAAGTATTATCAATTTGCAGTGGAAACAATAATGTTTTGCACTAGTATATTAGAAACCCAAAGGCTTGAGAAATTTAAGACTTGAGCCTTGCAGCTTGAGCAATATTGGTACCAGGAGACCAGCACCATCAGTTCACAGATATTAGTGCCAATGTAGCCAAGGAGCATAGAGAAAAGGATGGTTTGTTCAGCAGCCAAGAGCTGGCTAAGCCTGATATAGAATGCCATGATGATAGTAACAAATGGGAATGCTTCTGAAGCATCTGTGAGTCTGTGAAGAACATGTAAGTAAAGTACTAGAAAGTAAAAGGAAGAGAAGGAAGAATGTACAAGTTAAATTACACCTGGTGGAAGTTGGCAATAGCAATTATGAGGTAGGTAAATACCTAGAGGAAGAAGAGGACAGCAAAGGAGATATTGCAGTGGATAATGGAGATACTGTCAAGGTATTAGATGTATTGAAGAGTGAGGTGGAGGGAGAAGAATATACAGGAATATCACAGAGATCTTGAATGATGCAGTAAGGTATAAACCAAAAGCCTAGTTAAATTCACTGGATCCATCAAAGCTGGAGTTGATATTGGCCACAGGAAGGAGAATAATAGCATATGACATCCATAATGCAGAGTAGATTGAGAATACTGAACATAATATGAGACTCAGTTAGGAGAAGAAGAGGAAAAATATACCAACAGCATCATTGCTTCTAGAAAACTCCCACATATCAGTGAGAAGCCTAGCAAGGCCCCTGAGCCTGAGAGTGAGCCCAACAATGATATTTGAGAGATAATGTATATACTACAAAGAGTAAATGGTACAGCAGTCAGAATATATAAATATCAAGGGATAAAGATACATACCAAGAGGGATTGTCCCCTTTTCCACTTTATCACATTCTATTTTGTCTCTCTTAAATACATCCTTCTACAGCAATATTTTACCACCAAATTATCCAATGGTAGGTAAAGATTGGTAGACATTATTGAGCTTCTGGATGTGGTATAGGGGTAGGAAATGATAAGAAAAACTTAATGATCCATAAGCAATATCAAACAGACACAGGGAGAAATAAAGAGGAGGGAGAAAAAAGAGACACTTATATGCTGGTAGCTTCATTCAGTGGTATGAACATTTTATAACACCAAGAGGAAGGTAATCATTGCAAATAAGAGAATACCACTGTATCATATTCATATTCAATCCAATTCTATGCTGAAAGAAAGAAAGAAGATATACCCCTACTTACCCACACCATTGTTCTATAAATATCTTTAACCAAGTGCTGCCAGAAAACCATTACCTTACATTACTTCACAGTACACTGTGACCACTGTGAGGTGTGTCACAGTAACATAAATTTTTGCCTCACAGAGACTTTACTGTACTGTGTGGCAGTACTAATCAAACTCAGCTGATGGTTTTGATGGCTTTTAGTTAGCTCAGTCCAGGTCAGTAAGCATTGTCATTCAAGTCAGCACTTCTGTGCCATCAAAATAGTATTGCCACAAGCTGAGTGATAGCTTGGCTTAGTGGGTTGGATATATTAGAAAGCTCAATGCAATCAAGCTATTACTTGGACTCAAGTAAGCTCACATCACCTCAAGGCAACTCTTAGCATCTACACTTCCTTTTCTTCACACTGCATGTTGTCTTTCTATTCACTTATATATTCCCTTTCCTACCTTGTATTTTAGCACTTTTTTCTTTCAGTATACATATTCATCTCATAACTTTTGAGGATTTGCTAAGCCCTGTAACCACCAAATAACAGGAGCATCATATGTAATGTACCTGTTGTTAATAACAAAGCAGTTTCTCTGAGATCTAAGACATCATGGTACCACACTTTTTGATATGTTGATGCATCTTTTATTGTTGATTACCTCAATACTTGAGGATTACAATGATGAATGGCCTCCTGAAACATGCTTTTGGGAGGTCTGGATGCAAGTCAGCAATGCACAAGAGGTTTCAGCTTTGCACCACACTATATCCAGCAAGTTATAGAGTATCTAGGCTGCTTCCTTTATATTGGGGGATGGCATTTTTGGAAGCTGAAGAAAATAGGGGTATAGATATGAAGGCATATAAGTTCTGTAAGTTGTAAAAGTCACTGTATCATTGTCTTGCTGTCTCACATAGTTTCAGAACATACTTTTAAGAGATATTAAAACAAGATAATCTTCAACATTCTTAATGATTTACCATGTTCTCAAGTAGTACCCAGTAAGTAAATATTATTTATTAAGCTATGAGTTCATGTGTTAATAGTCATAATGTTAGGCAATTCATTACTTTCTTGCTCTTCCAGAAAATGATGAAATTTTGTATCATATACTCTCAACAAAGGTATAAGTGACAGATGACTTGTGACAGTCGAAGTCACACACTAACTTGTGACAAGGATAAAATGAGTAAAGAGGATATATAAACTGTCTGGAATATACAAGCTTAAGACTAAGGAATAACTATGTGCTAATTACTACTTATATATTGTTCTACATGTGTCTACCATGAGTCAAGAGTTCATGCATAAGTTGTGTGTATTACTGTGCTTTACTGTGCGTGCAATTGAATGATTGTAATGAAATTGTGCACATAGTCTTGCTGAGTAAGAGCATAGTCACCTTATGGTTTCTGCATGTGTGTCATATGATAAGTCACATGATAGATCATGTGATAAAAGCAAGTGAATCCTGACATTACTCCCCCTTTAAGAATTGTGTCCTCACAATATATGTAGTTGAAATGCTTCTTGTGTATTGTTGATAATTCTCTGTCAATGTTGTATTCGATATATTTGAAGTTCCACATATCCATAGGTGCTGAGTACAGTGAAGAATAAAATAATCAGGGGTATTTCCCATAGTAGGTCAAAGAGTATAGAGGATGGCATATTGGTTCATAGTTTCTGTTTTGGGTTTTTCTTTAAATATCTAATTTGGTCTTGGCATATCCAGGTTCTCCCAGTGGAACTTGTCCACTAATCTCTTGGCATTTTCAAGGTTTTGGTGATCCATCCACATGTCATGTTCATGTGAGTATTCTTTCCATTTGACTCGATACATGATCTTTTGGTATCTCCATTTGGACTCTAATATTTCTTCTATTTTGTACTGGTCTTGGTTATCGATTAGTATTGCTGGTGGCAGGTTGGGTTTTTTCTGACTTGGGTATTGCGGTACGATGTATTTCATGAGGAGTTGAGTGTGGAATACAGGGTGAATTCTTTTCCAAGATTTTGGAATTTCTAGTTCATAAGATGCTTTTCCAATCTTTTTGAGAATCTTGAAGGGACCATGTCATTTGTTGTCAAGTTTGGTGGCAGGGCAATCTGTTTTGATATTGATTCCTTCAAGGTAGACTTTGTCGCCAGGGTTGAATTCATCAGCTTCTTTATGATGTTCATTGTAATATCGCTTCATGATTTCTGATGTGATTTCTAATGAAGCCTTCACATCTTCTCTTAATTGAGTAATGTTTTCAACAAATTCTTCAACTCCTATGACTCTTGTTGTTCCCGATGGTCCAGTACCTTTCCATGGGTGTTGACCTGTATTCAGGTAGAATGGTGAATATCCAGTAGATCTGTAAACCTTATCATTATACAAGAATTGAGCCATAGGGATCCAGTCAGCCAAATCCAATTGTCTATAGTTGACAAATAATCTGAGATATTGTTCTATCTCCTGATTTACATGTTCTACTTGTCCATTGGTCTGGGGTTGATAGGTGGTTGACATATTCATCTTAATTCCTAGAAGTTTTGATAGTTCCTTTGTGAATTCCAACTTGAATTGTAGCCCTTGATTGCTGATTACTACTTGTGGAAGTCCATGATGCTTGAATACATGATCGCAGAATGCTCGGGCAGTGCCTGGGGAATCTATTTCTTGGTTACATGGGATGAATTCAGCCATTTTAGTGAATCAATCAACTACTACCTGTCAGGAATCACTTCCAGATAGGCTATTTTGACTTGTTTGGCATCAGCCTTGATTGTTATTTGGCAATAGCCTTA
>JASFCY010000201.1:0-14953 GCA_036940585.1 Cyathus olla
CCAAACAATCACTAAGGCTGTTGCCACACAAATAATAACTAAGGCTATTGCCAAATAACAATCAAGGCTGATGCCAAGCAAGTCAAAATAGCCTATCTGGAAGTGATTCCTGACAGTCAGTAAAGTAGAATAGAATATGCAGTCTGTATTAGTGTACCACAATATAACCATTTTTTTCCATATTTAACCATGTTCCCAGTATGAATAGGAGCAAACAATATTATCATAGCCAATATAATTGTCTCTTAGCTATGGATCCATCTCCTTGCAATATATAATTCTATAGAGATAACTATTAATCTATTATAATATGTGCAGTAGCTATATGGATCTATTACTAACTATTATATCACTGAGTGATAGCTATGTGAGTCTACATATGTCTATTATTGCACTTAGTGGTGTCTACTATTGGCTACATATTGGGGGACTAGGCAATTCAGGCAATTACTGCTATATCAACTACATAGGAATATATTTCCAGGCTGTTGTTTCCTGATGTACTTCAATATGAACTCATATTGACCATTTGCTCCTGGACTCTTCCACATTGAAACCATCCACTTCCCGCAACCTTGATTGGACCTCCCAATAAACTTGGCATATGGAGTGTAAATTATTCATAGGCTCCAGCTGATAACCTATGCATACCAAGCTACAGACTTGAACAAAAGTAGTACCTCCCACCACTTCCATGGGTACTTTCATTGGTATATTGGTACTTGTGATTGTCAGTATAGATGCCTTACAACTTTCCACAGGCATACTGTAAATCTATGGCCAAGAACTGACTTGAATGACCACCAGTTCACTTTCTCATGTGAGCATCTGTGCAAGTAATGTTTTACTGCTAAAGCTTATTCCAGTAGCTTTGCATTTGTCTTGCCACTGTATCTGAGTCACTATTTTCCTCTTTCCATATATGCATTATCTTTTCAGGATACTTTGAGGATTGCAGAGACTCTTAGACTCTGGACAGAGAAGTTTACTAACCCCTCCATTGTTAGATAGATGTGATGTATTTTCATATTTGGAACAAGGATAAGGTACAGTACAAGTATATACTCACTTTTAAGCAACCAGTGCTGTATGAGTAGTGAATGTAATTTAATACCTATGCACCTTCATGCTTCACTGTGCTTCATGATTCAAGCTTATATTAGAGTGATAATGTTACTTAGTATCAACTGATAGCCCAACTCTGTAGAAGAAGTTTCTTTGGGATAGCTACAAGTTTCTTCCAAAGAATTGCATATGTGAGATAACTGATGTGGCAGTGCATTGTATGTCACAGATGCAGTGGTATAAATGATAACAGCTATGTATTTATGAATTTTATCATGATCAATAATACTGAGAATATCTGATATACAGAATGAAAGAACACCATTAATATGTGCTGTTGTAAGTGCCTTTTATCTACATATATATATACTTGATAAAACATACCTGATAACATTTACACCCTCTGGCATCATGAGCTCCATATTCTTCCCAATAAACAAAGCACAGCTCATAGGCCTTTTTGGCAAAAGTGTTACATATGGAATATACCTTACTACTTTTGCTCACTGTATATATGTGCTCTTCAGGTTCTGGGCACAGGGCACCTGGAAGAAACAAAGCAATATCAATGGAAGGCTGCCATGAGCTGCAGCCTTGCTAGAGATCAATCTGGGAACAATTGATAAAACCAGTGTATATTTGTCGAGAGACAACAGGGATACAATGGGTGTGTAAACATAAGGTAAGAAAAGAGAGCAAGATAAGTAAGAAAAAGAGAGCTTGTCACATGAGTAAATGGAAAGTAAATATGTGTAAATAGGAAAGGCATGGTGTCATGAGCATGGCCATGCTTACAATGAACTGGTTGATGACTGCTGTTGTCTTTGCACTATTCTCAATAGCAATGTTTGATATAGTGTTGGGGTATTATCACAATCTCAAGGCTTTTATCTTTTATACAGGATCTGGTGGTTCAATCAAGGAATTTGCAAACATTTCTGACTGGGTTAATGTTATAAAAGTAAGTGGCCTCAGGTTAGAATTTCATCAGGTGAATAATAGAAGGTTGCAGTTGGTTACTGTTGTACTTCAAACTACCATCAGAGATACTGTATTTGTGAGTATATTATATATGAAATTGACACCACTCATTTGTTTATTGGGACTCAAGATTTATCACTACTGGATTGTTTACCAAAAGTCATGGTGTGTAATATCTGTCCCAATTCTGCTATGGCTTGGAGATACCTTCTATATGACAATGATTATTTACCTCGAAAGTACCATACATGCATGGGTGCTTTTAAACACAATGAGGCTATTACCTTAACTCACTGTGTTTTGGGTATTGACCATAATGCAGAATATAATAACCACAGGTTTGCATAGTATAACATATTGTGTGCAGTGTAAGAATAAGTGAATAAAAAGAAAATCTACTTCGGAGATTTCTCTCTGCTTTTATATCTACAGGTATAGTATCTAGAAGTAACTACAATGTACTTAGAAATATGTAACTAGAATATTCTACAATATTTGAGTAGGTACAATAATATTCCAGTAAGCACTACAATGTTCAAGACTTATCTACAACACTCCCCCTGTCTTGGACATTACACCAATTCCATAAGTTAATTCTTGATGTAACAGGCATGTGAGACCTTTAATGAATAAATCAGCTAAGTTCCATGATGGAATATACTTGAGTATGAGAGTTCCTTGCTCGATGTGGTCCTGTAAGAAATGTAATGTAATGTCAATATGTTTTGTGCGAGTGTGAAATTCTGGATAATGTGCAATAGTGATAGCAGCTTGGTTATCTGAGAAGATAACAGAGGATGTGGGCTGGTCTACTCATAATTCGAAAAATAGAGACCAGTACCACAACACTTGTTTAGACGTGTGAACAGTCACTGTATATTCAGCCTCTGCAGTGGATAATGCAATCATCAATTGCTTCTTTGCACTCCAGGCAATGGTGCCTCCTCCAAGTAAGAAAATATAGCCACTGATTGACCCGCAATGGGAATTTGAAGCCCAATTGGTGTCTGAATAAGTTGTTAATTCATTTGTCCAATTAATTCCTGTGTCGCCACAGATTAATTTATATTCGTGAGTTCCTTTAAGATATCAGAATACTCATTTAATAGCAGTCCAATGTATAGCTTGAGGATTTTTGGTGTACTGTGCCAATTTGTGCACAGCAAAAGCAATTTCAGGGTGAGTACCTAGAGCAATATAAATTTTGGTGTACCCATTTGAAATAAATTCCTTTGATTCTGTCTCCCCCTCTTCCTTACATGTAATATTTTCCAAGTCCAAATTAACATTTAGATCAAGTGGTGTTTGGACTGGATTTGCATTTTCAAGACCATATTTCTTGAGGAGGAAATCAATGTAATGAGTTTGCAAAATAGAAATTGATTTATTGGTATGGTCTTGCAAGATTTTTATACCCAGTAGAATATTGGGCTTGCTGAGGACCTTTGTATTGAATTTCATACTAAGTTCATCCTCAATTCACTTGCACTTGGACTTATCGGAGGTAAAGCAAATGATGTCATCAACCCAAACTAGGATGTATGTGATTGTATCACTGTTAACATACTTGAAGCAAGAATAGTTGCTTTTCATCCTTACAAATCCTAGCTCCTCCATTTCTTCACAAAATTTCTTGTTCCATCTATTACCTGCTTGCTTGAGTCCATACAGGGATTTCTTCAACTTGCAAACTTGGCCCATTCCATCATCAAAACCAGTGGGCTGTATTATATAGAGTTCTTCCTCTATCTCTCCATTTAGATAAGCTGACTTTATATCCATCTGCATTATTTCCCAGTTGTTGATAGCAGCCATAGCTAATAGGGCTCGTAATGTTTCAAATTGCATAACAGGTGTGAAAGTTCCCATTTCATTGTAGTCAGTTCCTGGCTTCTGGCTAAAACCCTGTGCAACAAGTCTAGCTTTGTATTTTGGAGGTTTGGTGAAATCATTATGTTTCTTTACAAATACCCATTGGTTTCCTATAGCCTTTTGTCCTTCAGGTAAGTCTACCAGCTCCCATGTACCCATTTGCTCTAGCTGATCCAATTCTATCTTTATAGCTGCTTTCTACTCTTTGCTCAGCAGACCTTCCATGGCTTCCTCAACATTTTTGGGAAGTTCTTCATTGCTCAGGCTTTCATTTAGTGTCCCTGTCTGGATTCCCACAAGTACCCTTTGAAATGACATATCCAGAGCATCAATAGCAAGGTCAGTTCGATGTTTTGGGGATCCTTTAGCTGATGATAATGTTGTAGACCTAGTTATGTCAGGATGTTCCTCCTGAGGCATATATTGATGTGAAGGCCTTCTTGCATCTGGATTATTGAGTTTCTTATAGTCTATGTCCTTTGTAGATCGCAGCTGTCTCATTTCTGGCTTCTGAAACGATGAAATAGGTATGTTTTTATCCTTTTCTATGTCTGATTTGCTTTCTGGAAGATTCTGTGCATTTTGCGAGCTGGAATTGTTTCCTGGCTCCCTCTCAGCTCCAAAACCTGGCACTGTCATCATATTATCAAGTTCTTTGGACTCATCATTTTTGTTGAAGACTATATTTCGTGACACTTTGATTTGATGCATTTTTGGATCATAATAGTGCATGGCCTTTACTCCTTCATCAAAGCCAATAAATATCATCCTTTTTGACTTTGGCAACAATTTGAAGCAATTTTCCAACTTGTCAAGCACCCAAACATCGCATCCGAACTCTCTGAAGTGCAAGACATTTGGTTTACTGCCTGACCATGCTTCAAGAGGTGTTTTTCCATTTAGAGCATGAGTAGGGGCTCGATTTTGAAGGTATGCAGCATGCATAACAGCCTGGTCCCATAGAAAAGATGGTAAATTATTCTGGATTAACATAGTGCATGCCAGCTCAAGTAGGGTGCAATTAAATTGTTCTGCAACACCATTTTGTGAAGGTGAGTATGGAGCTGTTGTCTCCACAGTTATTCCTTCATCTGCAGTGAATTTCTTTAATTTATCATTCACCAGCTCCTTTCCATTGTTAAGATGAAGATAGTGTGGATATTTTCCGAACTTGTGCTTCACTACAGTGCAATATTCCTTTATGTGCTCAAAGGCTTCATCTTTTGTCTTCAAAAATAGCACAGTGGTGAGTCTTGTGCAGTCATCTGTAAAGGATATATAATATTTCGCTTTTTCTATACTCTGTACAGATGCTGGTCCCCAAATGTCACTCATAATGTGTTCACCTGCTGTTTTGGATCGATTTTCGGCCTCTTTAGGGAATGGATGGTGTGCTTGCTTTGCTTGAATGCAAGCTTCGCAACTTCTTGAAGGGATCATTGTTTCATCTATGGTAAGTCCTTCAACAAGTCCTTCCTTCTTTAATTTTTTGAGTGTGGAAACTGATAGGTAACCATAGCATCTATGCCATTGGTCCCATGAGAGCTTCCTTGATGAAGCAATATGTGCTCATTCCTGTTCAGGTAATTCCACTCATGCATTAAGTAAGTATAGCATATTAATTATGTAACCCATTCCAGTGATCTGATCATGTTTATTCTTTAGGTAGTACTTCCCATTCTTTGAAGTGACCTTGCTACCTACAGCATCAAATCAGGCTGTGATAACAGACAATTCTTTGCCTCTGGTATGTGTAGCATGTTTCACAGTTGATGTCGGACTAATTTCCCTTCAACTGTGAAATTTAGGTATACTGTTCCAATGCCATGAACCTTGGCTGGTTCTTTACTAATGCCCTCTACAGTTGAATTTATTGGCCTATAATCAATGGATGCATGCTGCATGCTGCAAATATGTGATGTCATGGCAGAATCAAGTAGCCAGTCAAATTTTGAAAATTCCTGGGTGTCCTGTGTATGGTAGGCAGCATCCTGTAATGACATATTAACCATGTCTTGTGTCTGGTTAGTCTGATTTCAGTTTCCTTTCCTCCTAGATCCTTGTCCCTCTTTGCTGCCTCCTTTGGCCCAGCAATCTTTGGATATATAACCTTTCTTGTGACAATTATAGCATTCCTTGTCTTTGTCCCTGTTATCCTTATTGTAAGTCTTTCCCTTGGCATGTAATGTTACTCCTGTAGTGGAGGACTCCTCTGTCCTCTCATTTCAATACCTGTATTCTTCCAGTAGAATAGCAACAAACTCATGAGATGTAACTGTTGGTTTGTTACCACTGGAACCCAAATATGATGAAGTGTAATTATCCCAGCTCTCGGGTAATGATGTGATGAGTACCATAAGGAAATCCTCATCTGAGACCTTGTTGTCCATGAGAGCAAGTTGCTCCTGCAAATTTCGGAGCCTCGAGATATGTTCAACCATATCAAATCCTTCTTCTGCCTGTGTGTGGTATAGTGCACATCACATCGCAAGTATGCTAAGTCAACCCTTAGATTCCTTAACCTGTGTCAACTGTTTCCACATTTGGCTTGCTGTATCAGCACCACTAATGTAGATCATTTTGGTATCTCCTATTGCCAATTCAATGCGAGTTTGTACCTTTGCATTCTTTTTCTTCCACTCCTTTATTGCCTTTGTCTCTGTTTCAGTAGGATTCTTCTTGTCCTGAGGCTTCGGAGGAGCAGCTTTTTCCTCAATATAATCCTCCAGGTCCAAATCCCGAAGCATGGCAAGCATCTGTCACTTCCAGGGCATCTAGTTGTTGCTCTTTAACAACTCCATTCAGTAAGACCCTGATCCTTTGGTAGACATTGTTGCAAGATAAAAATAGTAAGTGGTGTGGAATTGGCGAGAGGTAAATTAGGTGAGTTGTTGTCTGTTGTCGTGCATTCTTTAATTAGTTATGACTGCCTGGGGCCCATAACCTATTGTGTGCAGTGTAAGAATGAGTGAATAAAAAGGTAATCTATTTTGGAGATTTCTCTCTGCTTTTATATCTACAGGTATAGTATCTAGAAGTAACTACAATGTACTTAGAAATATGTAACTAGAATATTCTACAATATTTGAGTAGGTACAATAATATTCCGGTAAGCACTACAATGTCCAAGACTTATCTACAACATAACAGATTCATTCTATATAACCTTCCGATCTGCATTACTTTAGGCCTTCTCATTAGGCGTATATGGAAGATTAATCACCAAGTTGGCAGCTTTGTTTTAAGCAACACAAATTATAATCAAATACGAAACCTCGAACATATTACACGCGGTCGGATTAAATAAGGAACATTATGTAATCAGTACCGTACATTTATCCCTCTCATATGAATGAATACATGAATTTCATTAGCTTTCCATTATGTTTCTTCATATCAAATTGCAGATACAATTAGAATTCACTATTTATTGTATTTTTATGTAGTTGTAATTAGATAGTAGTCTAATAAGCTTTCAGGACAGTCTACTGAATTTAAATCTTAGTTTCTAATTGACTGCCAACAGCTACAAGTTGTTGGAAGTTCCAAGTAGCAAGGATTTTCATATAAATATTTTCTTAAATACTATACGATGTCAGAAATAACTTGGTGAAATAACCAGCTCATGAAACATCAGGTTCATGGAATATTATTAATAGAGAAAGCGAGACACATAAATTTATGTTAAGAGTGATACATGCGTGATAAATTTATTCTTTACATGACAGTGTTTCCCAAGTAGAATTTAATCAAATTCAATAATCCCAGTACCTCCACATGTAACGCTCATAAAAATGACACTCTGGCCCTTTTCTGAATATTTTTTGTAGAATTTTCCTTCAAAAGGTTCAAAGATTACCAAGTTGATCAGTTTCATTAGAGTATTTTAACATATAATTGGACAAGGATAATTCTAAAATCACTCCTTGGTGTAAATCAAATCCTAACCTATATACCATTAAAATCTGAAGAATATATATACAACCCATGGCTCTCTGTAGCTTGAGAAAGTCAGCAAGCATAGTGAAACCATAACTAAAAATCAGAGAGCTCTCCTGAGAAAAATTACGTATTAACTGCTCTTATAATCGGATACTGACACTCTATATGATCATAAATTTATGCAAGCATATTTTATTTTGTGACAATGTGTGCAGAACTTGAGGGGTGCAGGCATTCTTCATGTGTGAGGGGGATAAATGAATGGTACCGATTACATAATGTTCCTTATTTAATCCGACCGCGTGTATACGCGTTATTGTTGAGTCCGGGGCAATCTACACGCTAACTGCATTCGTGAGCTTCATATCCGCTGTGGTGGGCAGTACAGCACTATACCCAGTAACTGACATGGTAATTCTGCAAACTTTCTACCTGTCGAGTCGCTAACTTGGCTGTGTACAGGAGGTACAAATTGTTGGGATTGCGTTCAATCTCATCATAATCCGCATGTCACAGCCTTCTAGTAATAATTCTCAACGCTATAGCAATTGTGATACAATTCCACTTGAATTCCATCCCAATAGGATACACCCCACAGGAACTCTGGAAACACAGGTGCATGTAGTTGTAACCACAGATACAGATATACATTCTAGCATGAAAAGTAAAAATGAGCAGAAGGGGGCCAATATCAAGGAGGGAAGTATTAATAAGGAATCTTAATTACTACAAGTAGCTAGTTCTTTCAACATTTCATCGATAACTGGTCATACCACATGTATTAATTCAAGTGCATAGTAATTCTGAACCACGCGACTACGGAATTAAATAATGCAAAGTGTATATAGAAATCCAGAAAAAGGCAAATAATGTACCAGAATACTACATTGAAATTGAATCCCACTGTAAATTCAATTGCTACTAAATAGTATAAAGTACTGGACCACCCTAAGCTCTTTGCTAGTTTAATGTGAGATAACAGGAATTTAGCTGACAGATTTGGCACTTAACATCATCATTATCTTCAGCGCCTAAATGTATACTTACCAATACTTAAAGCTTAAGCTTGCTTTGAGTATGTATTACTACTACTAGAGCACTACAACAATTTTTATCTTAGACTTCCCTTCGATTTTTAGTAACCTATTCGCAGTTACTGTTCGTCAATAATTGTACCTAAGGTCGGACTCGGAAGTCGAAATCAACAGAAGTGCCAAAAACGTATCCCACACCCCTGCAGCCCGATGTCCATAGCAGCTTGTAGCGAGAAAAACAACTAGTGGGTTATTGACCCTCGGTGGTAGGACACTTCATTTTATTTTCTAACCACACATGAAACTTACTTCCAACTTGTTTGATATCAGGTAGTACCGCAGATCTAGAGTAATGTACATCATTTAAATGCTCAGATTAGTCCTCTGTTTTGCAAGAGAAACTATATAAGTTACAAAATGTGGTACTATTAAACAGGTAATTGACATAATGAAAAGGTAATGACTGTAGATCGGTTTCAAGTATGAAGTGTATATCCTCAAAGGCTAGTAGACATGGTAAGTTTTTCTTTGGCTCTGGCTTCAGCCTCATTTTCATTCATTACACCTTCAATGTTCTTTGCAATAACGAGGAAGGCAAATAAGAATACACCCTAGAAATTAAAAAAATTTGATTAACAATACTGATATATATAAAACGATATGCCTTACTGTTATCGTGATTATTGCTAGACAAGGAAGAATCCCAACAAAGTCTAACAAAAGTGTGAGCAACACGGAGATAAAACATGTAAAATATTACATACCAATGATAGCACCAAAGCCGACCGGTGCCCCGGGCATCGATCCCCTCAAACTGGTAATGGCAAACAATGTACCAATAGGTATAACAAACGCTTCCATAGGTTGTTGGTAGCCAAACATGACTTTGCAGACGGATCCAACGAAAATCAACGTAATAATCCCTGCAAAAAATTATTATGAGTGCATGTCATGTATCCCGCCAACCAATAAGACGTACAAACACCAATGATGATGATGAAAACGTAGGATTTCACCAATGAGTTGCGAGAGAAGGTAATAACGTCTGCGATTGTTCCATCCTCAGATTGATTATCGGAAAACGCTGTAAACCCACTGATTTTTCGATTAGCATATAATGACAAAAGCATGACGCAAAATCAATGACATACACAGCGATACCGGTGCTATAAACCCGTACCAACTTTACAGGGTCATTGCTTTCGTCCATCCCAAATGCGACTAAGTAAGCTTGATATCTTGTAGGTAAATTAAATTGGATGTCAAGGAGGCTTGGTAAGGACGACTCGACTCACGAATCAAAAGGGTAGTTTTGAAGGCTTGCGTCTTGAGGGTGTCTACTGCTACCACTAGCTTGCTTCTGGAACAAAGAAGATGTTGTTCTGAAGATAGCCTGCTTAGATAGTGGCTGCGTAAAGTTGACAGGATCCCAAGTAAAGATAGGGATACTTGGGACTTCATTGTCGAGTTTCTTGTCCCAGTCATCTCCATTCAATCGAAGCAGATTTCTATATGTACAGGCGAGTAAGTTGGAATGCTGACATGAAATAAAGGGCTTAAATGCTCACGTATCAAAGGTTATATTCACCGGTGTACAAGCTTCTGGAACTCCGTTTGGCAAATCCGTGTCAGGATCATAGGGTAAAGCTCCACCGTCGATTCCATAGCAAGTGTCGGTAATTATATACCAGTTCATAACCATCGCCGACGCAACAGGATCCATCGAAACTAATTCCGACATCAGGCCAACCTGCCGATTCAACAGTGAGTCAGTATGCGACAACGGCATCCAAAAAGTATTCCATCCTCACCGTCCTGTTTTGATCGTTGGGGTCTTGATCGTCAATCGTGGCGAAGTTACGAACCCGAAGTGTATAACCAATGATGACACCGCAAAGAATGCATATGATAGAAATTACTACAAATGTGACAAGGCACGCCAAGTTCCGGTGTCGAGAAATAGGGATTATGCCCCGTTTGCTGGATTCTTTACCAGAATCACTAGTCAATATGTTGCGGAATATCATGGTTAAAAGGCAATGAGAGAACAAGAAGAAAGGAAGTAGGAAAGAAAGAAAGGAGGTGAAGAGATTCCATCCATAACCGTCCAATAATATACGTGAATGGATTTGCGCCCTCCTTACGTATCATCAACGGTACGGCCCTGAAACAACATAAATGGGATCATGTAGACAACAGCGCGCGCAGGCGCCGCAGGGTGATTCATTCATTCAATATGTCGAGTACGTCAAAAGCATTCCGCCCCTCCCCGCGCAAATATTCTCGAATTACACCGCTGCCGCTCTAGCTATCAAAGATACTTCGTACAATGTCATTATGTATGATACTCTTGAAATTAGAGGGCCCATGAACTGTAGTCAAATACTGCTTGATAAGTGGCTGTACCTTATATATCGTCGCAAGATTGGGCGCCCAAAGACATTCTGCCTTTCAATTTGGCTATCTTGTTTTGACTTCGGTGGGTCCAATACTCCGACTGTGGGTCCTTCATACGGTTTCCTCGGCGGCGTGGTCGCGAATGGCGATGAGCTTATCCTTAGAAGTTTGCAGTAAGTACACGGCGTGGTGTTCGTAATACATCACAGATTCACACTGCCTCAAGTTATCCTGAAGGTTCAGTCAGTTACCATCTGTTATTATCCCTGGGGTCTGAGTTGAAGCTTAAACTCATGAAAAAGATGTGCAGTCGTTCACCACCAAATGGAACAGTGAAATTTCTTAGCTGCCCGGAAAAACTTTCTAGTCGTTACTTTTCCGTTTTTTTTTTGCCTGGCCTATTCTCCTGAATGTATTCTATGATTCCTATTGTAGGGTAGGCAATCTGCCTGCACCATAAAACACGCATATTTACGATCTCGACTTGCTCCCTTTGATGCGTGCCTATGTAAGCCACGCGCTCGATTCAACGGATGCGCGGATCTTCTTTCTTCCGTTCTGCATGGTCCGCCTCCTTCCCCTCTAGAACATCTTTAATTTCCATTTTACTGTGCTTTTCCTCTTCTAGGCATTCGCCTCGTCTTGTTTTCAGTATATAAACCTCTGTATCTAGTTCCAATGGGAGGATCGGATACACAGTTTCCTATTCCCCCCTCTAATGCTCCAATTCTAAGATTCTCAGTCTGATTCTCTCTCTATTTCGCATTTCTCATTCTTTATTTTCTTACTAATTGATCTACTACCTTAGGACACCCCAGATCGGACGGATGTCTGGATTGACTCATACATTATTTCTTTGCTAGGACGCCAGCGCAGCTTACTCCTCCACACTATAAAGTACTTAATAATATTGGAGTGAATACAGTGAAGTAGTAGCGATCCAGAGGTGCGCAGGTAACTTAGACTTAGATTCACACAAATTAGGAGGGGGGAAATATGGGAAGTTGTATTCACTCGTAAGAACTACCGTACATCCTGTATTCCATATTTATCATATACTACTTCAACTCTTTATATCTTACATGTGATTCTCGTATATAAGTTCTACAACATACTATTTCTCGGTCATCTCGGACAGCTGGAATGTGACCGAAGATTCCTCGTGCTTCTGGCTTGCACCAGCACGCGGTAGTGGGCACAACAAATAAAAAAATTGTTCAACGTTGAGGAATTCGATGATCAGTAAAAAGTTCGTTATCAGGCCTTTCACCACCAAATGGAACGTCACGTCACACGTGGATTTTCGATGTATTTGGAAATTTATGTAACCATTTTGCAATGGTGGTTGTCTGCTGATTAACAAATATGGTTAATCAGCGTGAGGTGACACCCCGAGCTTTATCTCAGTACTTTCCTCATTCACCGACTTTCCAATTACACCTTCCAAAATGCTAGCAGAGTCCCTCAACTGTGCATTGTAACTTTATCTATGCTGATAATTCGTAACATGTCAAGAAAAATCAAATTTTTTGCACCACCTCTTGTCATTTTCATGTTTTGGCATGTTTTCAGCTTGTGGTCAATGAATCGTATAAAGTCTATTCTACCAATTAATGGGGAAAAAGACATGGTGTGTACCTATAAAATATATATACCCAATGAAAAAAAGTCCGAGAGTGTTTGTGGAGAAACAAGTGTGTAAATTTGGTTTATTCCATTTACTGATGATGTTCCAAATGGTGGTGAACGACTGTACTTATTATTAGAATTGACACTCAAAATACAACACTCATACCCTCAGAACCACGCAGCGCTCTTCCAGCTCTTACACTCCATTCGTATCGGGAGAACGCCGTCAAAAATCACTCGTTAGCAGTGTCCTTGGTATTCTGAGCGGTTGATAATGCCTGCTGACTGAGAACTTACTGAGTACGAGCAGTCAATGACGGAGCGCCAGGCCTCCTAGATGAGAGGAAATTACCACTTTACTTCGATTAAACGCTTCTAAGAAGGCTCGACGCGCCTATTTTGCAAGAGCTATTCGTAGGCAGCAAGGTATGTATAATCCTCCAAATATCTATTTTAAGAAGTGAACTCCTATAAAACAAGAAATGAAAATTATCTACTATCACTCACCTTTATTTTGAAGGCGAAATGACTACTGGAACTGTAAAAAATAACGACGAGCCGCTCCGAATTGCTATCATGTGCGTTGCGTTTTTTAACTTTTACTTCCGATAATTAACAAACTCTTCCACAGTGGGGCGGGGATTGGTGGATTGGCATTTGCAGCTGCTCTTTCTCACCTGATTCCTGAGGAGAGTATCGAGGTTAAAATCTACGAGCGAGCGCATGAAGCCAAGGAAATCGGAGCAGGAATCCTCACATGGCCACGTACATGGAAAGTACTTCAGTCCGTTGGAGTTGCCGATGCTCTTGAGCAGCATGTAGAGAAGAAGCCCAATAATAACAGAATAACAGGAGTAGATGGAACTATTTTGTCTCCGTTAATTGGGACTAAACCTGACACACTGTAGCACTTGTTTGGAAGATAACCAAGAGCGATCAACCCCAGGGTGCCGACATCTTCGAGCTTTATCAGGACGGCAGGTTGTTTCCTTGGGACGATACCTTCAATGCTTACGAACCATATCCAGGAGCACCAAGTCTGTTTCATAGAGCGGCCTTGCAGAAGACGCTGCTAGATTCCTTGCCTCCTTCTATTCAAGTTCACCTCTCGCACAAACTTGCGTCCTATGATGAAACAGAAAAACACGTAGTCCTGCATTTTGATAATCAAGAATCCCAGATATGTGATTTCCTCGTTGCAGCAGATGGAATCAAGTCCGGCATTAGAGCAAAGTTCATATCTAAATGCTTTCCTGAGCAGCAGAAATCGATAGATCCAGTTTGGGGTGGGACTGTGGTGTACCGCAGTCTCGTAAGAGCCGACAAGATAAGGGAGTTATATCCCGATCACAATTCGCTTTCTAAGACTATGATGGTGAGTATTTCTATGGGGAAAGTATTCGAGATATTATTGACGGCCATGTCCGAAATAGTACGCAGGAGATGGACAAGTAAGGTTTCTAGTCGATTCCCAGGACACTAAACCAATGACTCTCCTAGTATTCTGTCACTTATCCTATTATGCAAGGTCGATTCATCAATGTGGCTGCATTGGTTACGGACTCGAGCAAGGAAGGAACTAGGCCTGAAGGTCCAACCAAGAATACATCAGAGAACTTGAAGGAGCATGTTCTGACCATTTTTAATGGGTGGTCTGAGGAATATCTTGGACTGATTAAGGTAAGTTAACTACTACTATAATGGTCTTGATATGACTGACGTACGTTTCGTACAGAACGCCGATTCATTTTCCCAGTGGACAGTCCAGTACCTGCATCCACTCAAACATTTTGCCGCTGGAAGAGTAGCCCTTCTGGGGGATGCGGTACGCTATTCTCGCGGTGGGTCCGCAGACCATCCTAACATGTTGCTCAGGCGCACGCGATGACACCGAACTTGGGATCAGGTGCTGGTCAAGGTATCGAGGTGAACCATTCAAACTATAGACGTAAAAAGTTATAAGCATATCTAATAATTATTGATGGGATTAGGATGCATACACATTGGCCCAACTCGTATTGAAAGCCTTACAA
>JASFCY010000202.1:0-14947 GCA_036940585.1 Cyathus olla
TCTCCTAGTCATTGATTCTCACTCATAAGTCTTCTGTTTATTGTTAGGTGGCCTTGTCTAAGTGTTGCCCTGACAGTTACACTGGTTGCTTGGAATTGAAGTGTGCTGCACTTGAGAACAATGCTCTCTTTTTCTCTCTCAATGTTCTTACATTGACTCTATTCTTCATCGTTTTAATCTCCAAGATGTGAAGCCACTCTCAATTCCAATGGACCCCAACTCATGCTTGTCATCAGCTCAATCTCCCACCTCCACTTGTGATTTTGTGCTGATGCGAAATATTCCCTATGCTGAGGCTGTTGGCTCCATCAACTATGCTGTCTTAGGCACTCATCCCAACCTTGCATTCCTGCTGCAAACCGCTTCGCGTTTTATGTCAAGTCCTGGACCTGTGCATTGGGATGCCATTCAGTGCATTTTACGCTATTTAAAGGGCACTAGGGATCTCTGGCTGACTTATGGGAGTTGGCTGGATATTCCGACGCAGATGGAAGTATGTCTGAGGACAGACACATGATTTCAGGGTACGCATTTATTTTAAATGGTGGTGCTGTTTCATGGTCTTCTAAATGACAGGAGATTATTTCGCTCTCAACAACGGAGAGCGAGTATGTGGCTGCAACTCACACAGCAAAGGAAGCCCTTTGGCTTCATTCCCTTATTTCACAGATTTTTTCTATTGATTTATCTGCCACCACCCTCTTCTGCAACAATCAATCTGCTATTGCCCTATTGAAGGTCCACCAATATCATGCACACACAAAGCACATCGACGTGCATTACCATTTTATACACTGGATCATCGAACAAGGATCTATTCGACTCATTTACTGCCCAACTGATGACATGGTAGCCGACATCTTCATGAAGGCACTACCTTCTGCGAAGGTCAAACACTTTGCGAGTGCTCTCGGACTTGCAAAGGTTTGAGGGGGAGTGTTGGATTACACAAGCGCGCGCCAACGCGCATCTTATATTTGCGTCCTAGTCTCACCGCTCAAGCCGCCACCATCTCTGTGGGTTTTCATCCACAATTCCTTATAGCTATTGTAGATACATGTTTCGTATGCTCCGTGTCTTATCATGTACTAACTGTTTTGTACTTACTCTGTTGTACTGCTGCATACTGCAGCAATTATGATATTCCTTATCTTTTATAGTGTACTTGTAGCCCAAACCAATTGGGCTCATTGCGTAGTATATATACGCTGTAGTTTTACTTGTACACCTCAGCCGTTGTCGGAACAACGCTGAGGTGAGTCTCTTGTATATTCTGTACTATTTAATATCTTGTACTTACGGTTACCTAGTTATCTATCTAGGTACTTACTATTTAATATATAGCCGTTGTCGGAACAACGCTGAGTTATCTATCTAGGTTTTCTACAGCATCTCGGCTCAGGGCGGAAGAGCACGATCAGGAAAAAGAAAATAGTTTCAAATGGCTGATAGGGTTTATCAAGTACGTGCACACTTAATTATCTCGCTTTCTTCTCATCGATACTCTAATCAGTTTGTGCCAGGTTTTTTTGCGCACGATCTCAATGATTCGACCCCCCTGTTACCAGCTGTAGGCATCTACGCCGATTAGACATACACTGTGCTGATACCTCATATATATTGAGGTTCCAGCCAGATTCTGTCTGATCGATGAAACATCTGAACGATGGGCCAACTTCAGAAGCCGGCTGCATGCATTGAACAAATCCGCTCCTTCCGGTGTATCCTACAAGGCATTCATATTTGCGAGGCATGGACAGGGGTATCGTGAGCACACGCCATTGATAGTTATCCTTTCAATTAACTTATCAATAGATAACGTCGCCGAAGCTAAGTACGGAACGCTGGCCTGGGACGAGTACGCTTTGTCACTACCATTTTTATAATCCTCCATTGACGTACGCTCCTTAGATACTGGTCAAAACTGAATGGAGACGGGGAGCTACTCTGGGGGCGTACGTACTCATCCATTATTAGTGTTTTTTAGCGCTTATGAGGTAATAGCTGACCCCAAACTTACAAACCTTGGAGAAGAGCAGGCGGCCCTCATTCGACGAGAATGGGAAACTGAACTTGATTTCGACATTCCTCTCCCCGACAAACTATACTGCAGCCCTTTGACACGTGCTTTGAAAACATGCGAAGTACAATTTAAAGGGATAATACCTTTTCAATCTGAATCGACTCGAAGTGTGACTATAGTAGAGGTAGGTAGGTTCCTCTTTGCATCTTCTTATTAATTATGACATATGTCTTTCCTCAATGCCAGGACTGTCGCGCAGAAAATGGAGTTCATACCTGCGATAAGCGCAATACCGGTACTTATATCGCTGAAACATTTCCATATTTTCGGCTCGAAGAAGGCTTTACGGAAGAAGATAAACTGTGGCATCCAGATAATCGGGAATCCAAAACCCATATCGCTGAACGAGCAAAGCAAGTTTTAGATAAAATATTTGAAAAGGAACCATCCGCCCAATGTAAGCACTAATCTTACTTATGAAAGGGCTTATGGGTTCTAACCTGAATTTAGTTGTTTCTATTACTGGACACAGAGGTATTATTAATGGCTTCCTTACAGCTGCGGGGAGAAAGGTCTACGCTTTACCAAATGGAGGTAAGTTAATCTTGTAACACATGAGATATGTGTGCCAACATCATTCATAGGTGTGTTTCCAATGGTGATTGAATGTCGTGCCAATTTTACCAGCTAAGTATGACGCCGGGATATGTTTATTTGATATCAAATCAATTTGGATACTTCAGTGTCATGACCAGCGCGGCCGGTGAACTTTTTGTCTAGCATTGGATTCACTTTCATCATGTATATTAAGTACCTGGTATAACAGGATGGCGCCCTGAAGCCTTTGATTCCCCAATTTTTTAGTAGTCAATATGTGGGACCTGATCACCATCCCCTCCAAGATAAGCAGGTTGTTCTGAAATCAACCTTGGGTATATTTCCCTGCAGGATTTGCATGCGCTCCCTGTAGATCATTAAATTTGTATCATATGTTTATTTCACAGCCCCTGGCTTCGCTGTCTGTACGATACTTCAATTTACGTATCCTCCTTTCACACTCTTCGGTAAAGGGCCTCAGGAATTATTGACTTCAGCGCCTGGTATGCTCTACCAGCTCCCATCTCCGCTTAATTTTGCCAAGCATTTCAGTAAGTGGCCTCGATCGCGGCGGATGGGAACTTCAAAGCTAATAGTAGAGCCCTTGGTGAGTTTAGCTCGCATTTATTGGGTAGTATAAGATGAGACATCACGAAATGAACTGGGTACATGAATACATATTAAGCACATAGCTGTAAGCCATACTCCACCTTTTCGGAGCTCCTCCGGTAAAAGTTTAACGACCAAAGCAATATTCGAGACCAATTAGGCGGCTCAAATGCTATGGCCGCATCGTAGAAATACTCGGGTCCTCAATCTCATTGATACGGGCCATTCAATCGTAGGCTCCAACGTGCTTCATCGTTGTTGTAAACAATCCCTTTCGTTTGCCGAAGGACGAAATGAGGCATGGGATGTCGATAATGTCGATCCATATCCATGACAGCGCTGAGCGATACTGCGGTGTCGGTGTTTAGCGGCTCCATTACCAGAAAACTACGTTATCCGACAAGCAAGGATAGCCATTGGTAGACAGTCCATGCCATCATGTTGAGATGATTAACGCGGACTTCAATGTGGACCCTTATTTGTGCTCATAGCATGCGTATCCGACCGACCCAAAGATCATTTACACCATATCACGCTACTGCAGACTGCCACTCCTCTGGGAGCCATGTCTGACTGCTAAATTGTCTGATGCTTGTCAACGAATGACTGGCCGACTATGCTGTCATGTCGTGCGGAAGGTGGAACCCCTTCGGTATTCTCCTTTCTAGCTTCTTAATAAGTGAAAGAGTTAGCAGGATTTGAAGGTGTATATGCACTGTGAGAATGAGCGATTCCTCCCTGCTTATCATTAGAATGGTGTATTCGTGCATAAATTAAGTAGGATTCGAGATTGGAAAGGTTAACCGAGGTCTGGCGGCAGGTTGAGATCTCAGAATCGAAATCTTACGATTACCATTTTTAGCTGTCGAAATGTTATGATATGGATCGCCGATGCTAGGTCCTAACTAGGATATCTAAATCATATAAAGTAAGCCTCATTACATGCATGCGCTCACCCATTAACACAATGTTGGAATCCAGAACTTCCTCACGTCCAATCCAGAGCTGCTCTCAATGTAAGTTGAGTCATTTTCTCTCTAGTATTTTCTAACTTGTGTAACAAGGCCGAAAGAGAAAGATAAAATGTATGCGCTTACATGAGAGAGTTGTTTGTATTGTCTAACGTAGACTTCACAGGTAACAAGTCTTACCCATGTGCACCATGTCTCTTGCAGGGTGAGGGTGATGTATGTAGAGAAGTTGGTAAAAGAATTGAGTGAGTTGCTGCTGCTGGGTGCTTTCGCTTGCTTTTTATTTATCGGCATTAACCCTTGCAGTGGGAAGAAAAGCGAAGAAATTATAGAGGACATTTCTTACCGCGTACAATCGTTAGAAGATTTGGTATTGAGGTTGACAAAGCGTCTTCACGCACTCGAGTCGATTCCTAGCTACACACCCCTCACACCCATCACCACCCCACACGACTCCCCTAGTCATTCTAACATGGAACTTTCAAATCGTCGAAGTGAAGCAGTGCCAGATATTGACTTATTCGAGACAAGCGAGGAGAAGGCTGCAAATATTCTTGAGGTAATATGACCCCTCATGTGCTCAGTGCTGTGCTAAACATTCGACGATTTTCTCAGCTTCTTGCTATGGGTAAAAGTATCAATGAAGGAATGGATTACCAGTTACCGTATGATCAACAGTACGTTTGCATTTTACCTCCTCTTCAACCTTTAGTTAATCATCAATTGGTTGTCCCCAGGTTTCCCGCTGGACATTCAATCTCACTTCTTATTGACTCGAACACAAACGTCATTCTCCGGCTTATTCGCACATTACCAAGTTTGTCACAAAGCCGCACTTTAGTGCAATTTTATGTAAGATGGATAGATAGCTGATCGGTCGACACAATCGCTAATTCGCTAATTCCTCACAGTTTGAGCAGTTACAGTGGTACAGCAAAGTATGTGCACAATTTGCGAAAAATATTGACTTTTGAGATATCTTCACAGATCATACATGCACCATCTTTCATGTTAGAAGTAAGTAGGCATGACATGTATTACAAATATGTTTACCTAAATCTATATAGGCCGACGGGCTGCAAACTGCCATTGCAGCAGGAAATTTTGATCAAATAAATATACCATTCCTTGGTGCCTATTGTATGGTACTTTGTTTGTCGCTCCATTTAATCGATCCTCCACTACTGCATCGGATTGGGCGGGACATGGGTGATGCGCGGTCTTGTGCTAAGCAATTATATTCTGCTGCACAAGTGGTGTTTACCATGTAAATTCACACATAATATCGAGTTATTTTTTACAGGTATGTTTACAGTATCATACTTTCTTAGGCTCGCACTGCTTGGAATATCTTCAATGCATTATGTACGATATTTCCTCTTCACATTTCCTATTTTTAATGTGATTACGCTGGTAGTTTGATGGGTTTATATCAGCAGAACTGCGGGCAGTCAGGGCAGGTCCTTTATATATATTTTGAATAACTTTCCTTTTTAATCTCTTCTTTAGTTCTCAATGGGCGCTGCTTGGAGCATCTATTAAGGTAAATAAATAAAGCTGAGCCATTGAGTATTAACACTAATTATGATATATTTCAGATAGCACAAAATATGGGTTTACCCAAACTGGGGTCTGAGACGGAAAGGCAAGAGTATCCACAGGCTTGGTCGTCGATAGTGAAAAGGGAGATAGGAAGGCGAGTATGGTGAACACTGGTGTGTACAATATTGGGACTTACGTGTTGTCCAACTGACGTCTATTCCCAGGTTTACGACGATTGGGCGCAGTCCGCTGCCCATCATGGTACATACTCCATTCATCCTAGTCAAAACCGAACAGTATACCCATTGAATATCAATGATTCCGAACTTGTTGATGGCGCTCCGGTCTCTCCGAAGCCCTATAACATATATACTGTACGCATGTTATCTTTTAAGAAAGCGGGTTGGCTTACAAAAATTATGAAACAGGAAATGGCTTCGTTTTTATTCCGCTTGCAGATAATAGATATATATCGACAAAACATTGATAATGACTCCTCGGCGAGGTACGGATCTGCCCAGGAAATAGACGCGAAACTCTCACGGTCTGTTGCTGAATTTCCCCTTACGATTCCCACCCCAAGTCCAATGTCATCGACATACCTTGAATACACGAAATCTACGGACTTGACACTCTGTTTGATTTTGGGAGAAGCATACAGATTAAAAGTTCATCGGCCATTTCTGTTCAAAGCGTATAGGGATAAGCGATACGTATGACTGTCTACAAATTCAACTTACTTAAAATACTGACTCAGATTTAGATGAAATCCAGAGAGCAATGTACTAGCTGCGCAAGATCTATCCTACATTACTTGAGCACACAGGAGGCGCTAGCATCGCCGTTGATCCGGTGTTGGCCAGTGCTCTTACATGGTTTCACAGCAGTAAGTTTATTCGTGAGTTTACCAAAGCTGCATTTGACATTCGGTCTTATAGGCAATTGTCCTATTCATCGACCTATGTTATTCCACAAGGTATTCATCCACAGAGAGACACCAACAATACCTTGAATTACGGGGGGTTCTGGACCTCTTTAAGTAAGTGATATTGAGAATCGTGATAAATTCAAATACTTACCCATCATCTTCAGCGCTGTTCAGCAAAACTCTCCAGCCGTTGGTAAAGCAGTAACTATCCTAGAAAAACTCCTTGTTTTGTACATTTAAATCAACTATATTAAATTGGGCTAATTTCTAAAACAAAAGCATCGGAATCTACTCCTGGATCTACACCAAATAGGAAACGTGCCTCCCCAGATGACGATACCACATTTGAACATGTCGTCAAAAGGCTTGTTGTTAGTAGCTTCATTATAAGTTCGTCCATATACATACTAACATCACTTCAAAGATTGATGCTTCTACGAGCACATCATCTCCTATAACCAAAACTATGAACTTTTCTACTCCAACTACCCCTGGTAATCACTCATCTCCCGTTGGTTGTTATATCTAATAATAAAATATAACCATACTGATCTATGCATGTCATTTAAGAACAAGGCCCCAAAGAAAAAGTCAAAAGACCAGTCAAAAGGCATTTGTACTTTGGCGTTCTGCTTGCATATTAAAACGACACATTTGACGGATCTGCCAAGTAGTCACGTGACCCTCGGCTCGACACGCACGGTACTGTGACACGCACGACCCCCAGCTAGCTTCCATCTCTCACTACCACTGCCCCCACCGCCGCCCCCTGCTTCTCTCACCTCACTCAGCACCAAGCTCACCAAGCACCTCCAAGTCTTTAGCTGCAATACAGACAATGTGCTCAGGCCACACCGGCGTTCCATCAAGACAGATCTACATATAAAATCCTTCAACACTCCGCCACTTCCCCCTACACTTTCCACCTTTCCTGTCACTTTCACCTCTTTACATTCACTCCCTGCCTTTCAAATACTCCAAACACGCCGCTCCTTATCCCAGATATATTTCCCCCTTTAGGTACACCCTCTGGCCATTTTATATATATACCGTATATCCACACCGTAACAATCCAGTCAAGTTGACCCCATAGCTCTTATCGTCTGAAGTCTCTCGTTTCGTGTCTTTTCGTCGCCTCTGTAAATCTCGAACTCGCTGGCTTACTCGCTCACTCGTCTCACTCTCGTTACGTCGTTGTCATTGCTTGATTTGTTACTGACTTGTTACACCAACGCCTTAGAACAACCCAGGCAGACGGACACCTTGCCGACTCGCATCTTTGTTTTAGGAACACGCCAGCGCGTATTCCGCTTTACAGTAAAACTTTAAGTTTTTAAGCTTTAACCTTGTGTAAAATAGGTTTATTGGGAATGACGGTTCTGTGGACTTCAGATCAATCGTTAGGAAAATGGAAAGTTAAACTGTAAATATCGTTCGTTTGTTCTTTCCCGTGTGTTTTATAGCAATGTTTTCCTTAGCGGTTCTACTTGCACTACACACCAACAGTTTCAACGAATCGCTCTGATTCGCTGAAGGCTCAACCTCACACCCAACTTACACTAATTGCAAACCAATTGGCTCTTGCCTTGCTACCGGGTGTGCTTATGTAGTAACGCGCTAGAATTTAACAGATGCGGGCCGCTGAGAGGCGCGCAGCCACTTCCATTCTCCTTATGAGTCATCATTCCTGCAAAAATCCTCCTTGAATTTGTCAATATACCATTCTCCGTGTGCCAATTTGATCAGTCCGGGAGTGTTGGGTTCCTCAAGGAGATCCAGGCTGCTTCGTGACACCCTCACTTTCCTAAAATATCAAGCTAGTTCAAATACTCCAAAAAAGCTTAGTATACATTTCAAAACGCTCCGACTCGCTCAAGCCTCACGCTTAATTGGCAACCACTTCCGACCGTGTGTGGTTATGTAAACAAACGCTGCCCAAGGCGCTCGTATTTTTCTTTGATCTTTCTTCAGTTTTCCTCAAATTCTCCTCATCATTCCCCTAAAATTCCCCTCAGGCATTCCTCAATATATAGGCCGTTTCGATCAGTCCAGGAGTATTGGGTCTCTCAAGGGGATCTAGGCTGCTTCGCACCCTCGCGCTCCTGAAACATTCTTCAGTTCCCTCTTCGGATTTTATTTACGTTCTGTTCGTGTTCCTCTTTCTCTTTTCTTAGCTATTTAAACATTTATGGTTAAAGAATATTTTAGGTATCCATATATCTCTTCTCCAGCGTTCTAAAAACTGCTGAATATAGTGGAGCTAACACTCCGATCTTGCTCCGATCATGCGTTCGCATTTCAAGTCTCTCATGACCTATCCCATTTCATATTCTTCATTAATCACTTTACTATCTGAGCGAAATTCAGATCTATGTGGGTGATAAGCTTTCCTTAGATGTGAAGAACCAGAAGTTGATGTGAACGTGGGGAGGCGCAAGGACAAGGATAAGCTCGAGGGTGATACTTGCCTTGTTATAAGGCCCACATATCGATCGTGCCAGGCCCTAGACTGTCAACCCAGCTCATATCAAAGCATGTCTTCCTTCCGTACAACTCCGCATATTTTGGAGGCAAAAGGATCACTCAAAATGTGTCTTCACACGTTGCAAATCAGCTCTAATGAGGGGAAGAGCCTGTAATTACTAATAGCCGTTCCCTTGATCAGCGCTGATGTTAAACCATCATAAACAGAGCCTAACCTACCATATATAGACGAGGACAGACCCGCTCTGTCTCAGCAACAGTATTTACCGCTATATAAGCTTGAGAACGCCACTTGCCAGTTGTGTTTCCTCTACAAGTTTTCCCCCACCATCCTCCACTCGTACTATTCACCGGTGACATCAAGAGCTAATCGCTGTACGTAGCCTATGTCATATCCATTTATTACCATGCAAACACATTGACACTGCACAACAAGGTCCTATGGAGACTCCACTCGACGACTTCTTCGCTCAGTACCCCCGTTTTAGGTACAAAAATACTGCGCCGGTTACTGCAGAGTTCAACCGAATGGTTAAGTTCTTTAACTGGTCTAAGGAGGAAAGAGCACAAATTCGAGATGAATTCAGGGATTCTTTGACAAAGCAATTTAACGCATGCTATGGAACTGAATTAGACGATTGGGATGCTTGGAGGAACTTGTGTCGTATGGTGAATATATGGCCGGTGCCGGACACATTGGAAGAATGTAGGAATGTAAGTCAAATTTGTTTTTTAACGTTGATCACTGGAAGCTGACGCCGACATTGATAATGCTTAGGCAGTCAAATCGAAGCACGTTAACCTTGTCGACTTTGTTGATGCTTCACGAACGGGGGAGTCAGTGAATGTGTTCGAGTCTGAATACGAACTGAGTAAATACACGAAGGCGACTGGGAAATACTTCCCTCCGGGAAATGCCTACGCGGGAGGGATCCTCCGATTTTTGCTTCGACACATCATGTTTCCAAGGGATAGACCCAATGGGCAGAAAAACAAGCGGGCCCGTAGGAGGCAGGGTATCTGACTGATATCTTGGTAGTCGTCTAGTACATATAACAATATGCATTACTGTCATCGACTCGGATTTGTATCATCCATTACGCGTTACGAGTCGGCAAGTGAGTGGGAAATTCTGGAATAAAGGTTTCACTGGTTATGCTTATCAATGGTACAACAACGGTATGGTAACATACTTATCTAGGATAGGGGTGGCATAGTTAAATATGATTTTGAATACGAGTTTTGAAGCTATCTTCAGCAACCTTCCAGGGACTAGAGCTCTTCAAAAAGTTGGGAGCTTGGACGATAAGTAGATGACCTCCTTCCATAGAACAAGACGAACACGCTAGTGTTAGGAGCCTGGCTCAGGAGTCTCTGATAAACAGTTGTACATAAAGCACCCGTGGCCCCAGGCGGTCAAAGTTGGGTCAAAACCTGTAGGCTGTGGTCTCCATCCAAGCATCAGTAAACGCAGGGCACACTACCTAGCCTATCCAGCGCTGTATAGAATCATAGCACCATAGCAAAGGGCACCCAATACGCACTATGCATAGGCATTATAGCAAAGCCTTGATATTTAATAACCGGCTTCTACCTTATAATTGTTTATAATATTATTTTTCATTTCAAAGCGCTTCATACTAAGTATTCTGGGATCATAGTGTGTAAAAAAGGAAATATATGCTAAACTATTTCTACACGCTACGCTGAGAAATTTCCCTAAGTACCCTATTGTAGCGCCTGCTTCCACAGCCTGATATATGACTGGCACCTATCCAGTCATAAATATGGGTCCGTATGGGAATTGTGGAAGGGAGAGAGGGGGGAGATAGTAGAAAGGAAAGGAGAAGGACGCCTCATAGTACTTTCCAGTACCGCATCACCCACATCACCACATGAATAAGGATGAGCAAAACGGCATCCACAGGAGGGCGCATATGAACAGTACCCACCCAAGCACGAGCATGGGGGTACGGATGGGGACAACGGCCCTTCCTCCCCTTCCTCCCCCACCTGGCCCATCCACACCCCAGCACTGAAACTAGCCAACTGGCTCGAATCCTACGCGCATCACCTCGAATTAAACTTCTGGACTTCGGCTACCATCACTTCATCACCCAGAACCCAGATTCGACGTGGACAGTGAAGATCATGGGGGACGGAAAAGAGAGGTAATTTAGGGCCCGTTCGGTAACTGCGAGTTCGATCCCGTTCGAGATCAAACTTTTTTAAAACATGTTTGCATATCTCCGTGAATAATATATTTATTAGCCTCATATTTTGTATTTGCGTACTAATTATATGATACAATATACACATAAATTGTCACATGAATTGGCTTCTTAAGTATTGTATAAACCGTAAAATATATTTGCGAGATTGAACTCGATCATTTTCTATTACGTTCAGAATTGATCACATTCGAGAATTGATCGAGTTCAATCTCGCGAACACATTGTACGGTTTATACAATACTTGAGAAGTCAATTCATGTAGAAATTTATATGTATGTTGCTCCCTATAATTAGTACTCAAATACAAAATATAAGGCTAATAAATATATTATTCACGGAGATATGCAAACATGTTTTAAAAAAGTTTGATCTCGAACGGGATCGAACTCGCAGTTACCGAACGGGCCCTTAAGAGTGAACCACGTCTTGTTCGCGATGGGACTGGGGGGCGGGGTGCCTAGGGCGGCCGTCGTTGGGATGTGTATCTTTTTTCTCCCGCCCCACTCATATTACCCTTACGCTTTTCTCAATATGTCGTCCTCCGGACGCCGCTCCCAATATTCCAGGAATGGTTAGACCATTTAAGACCATCCAGACCGCGCTGCACCGTGACAACCTCAAGTATTCTTCAAATTTTCTTTACATTTTTCTTCATTTTCTTCTTCCCTTTCCTCAACTCTAGGCCTCCTTTAATCTTCGCTTTACTGTACTTTTCTTCTTTTAGGTATTCGTTTCATTTAATTTTCAGTATATAAACCTTTGTATCTAGTTCCAGGGGGATCATGTTATACACAGCTTAGTTTCTTCCCCTCCCATGTTCACATTCTATGTTTTCCCCCTCAATCTCTGTCTTATTTCGTCGTTCTCATATTCACTTACTAATTGATTTACTACCTTAGGACACCCCAGATCGGACGGATGTCTCAATTGACTCGCATAATATTTCTTTGTTAGGACCCCAGCACCGCTTACTCCTCAACAGCGCTCTTCCATTCTCCTCAAATTCTCCTGATCATCAACTCATCAATCCCCTCAGACATTCCTCAATACTGTATACTGGTCTCCACATGCCGTTTCGAGCAAAGCAAGAGTACTGGCCCCGGTTGGGTCCCTCAGGGGGATCTAGGCTGCTTCGCACCCTCAGTGTCCTTACACTGCCCTCAGACACTCTTCAAAGAGTCCTCTTTCTCCGTCCTCAACGTTTAGTCTAAAGTTGACGGTAAGGCGTCATCTGGGTATTCGTTACTTTCTTTTCCAGTACTCAGTACTATAAAAACTTCCTAACTAACTCCTAACGATATTTATAGTAGAGCTGACCTCCGATCTTGCGCCGATCATGTGTTTACATTTCATGTCTCTCATGACCTATTTCGTTCCATATTCTTCACTAATAGAGTCATTCTGCAAACCCGGCCAAAGTGGCTTTCTGAGACCAAAATCTTGAAAAGTTTGACCGGAGCTACATGAGATGAATCGGGATCTCTCCAAGTTGGTTTGCTGCTTTTTCAAACCCGGTGACATGTGAATGCGTCTGCAGGTGGGTCGCAGTTAGGTCACTGCAGGAAAGCATTTGGTCTTCCTTTTTTGTCGCTCGCATCCAGCACAATCAACAGACTGAGGCCTCCTTGCTCAAAAATCCATCCTGCATTTAGGCTTGGTAGTACATAGTGATATTTTCTTCAAGAACAGCTTAAATTGATTAATGAATGCTAGGATTTGACTCTTAAAGGTTGTATGTAGGGTATATCTTTTTCAAAAATTTCACTGTTTTCTATGTATTCTACTGTGCCTGCTGTTCACATCTTTGTGCTATAGAAACGTCAGCCGTAGTATCAGTATAGTGTCGGGCGATAGAGTGGTATGGCATATAGATACTACATAGGTAGTTCAGTCAGCTCAGTTTGGGCTTACTGATTTTGGAGAGCACCACCTGAGCCACCTTCCAGTTGGAGATGGTAACTTTGACGAAATTTAAAGAACGTCTGACCAGGATTTAAAGTTTGACCGGATTGTAGGACGACTCTGATCACTTTACTATCTGAGCGAAATTAGGACCTATGGGGTGGTAAGCTGTCTTTAGATGTAAAGAACTAGAAGGTGGCGTGAACGTGGGGAGGCACGAGTACATGAAAGATAAGTTCAAGGGTGATACTTGCCGTGTTATAAGGCCCACGCGTCAATCGTATCAGACTTTATACCGTCAACCCAGCTCATATCCAAGCATGTCTGCAACTAGGTCAACGATGTGTGAGTAGTACTTTATGACATCTATCTCGACTTCTAATTTGGGATCATAGTCAGCAAATCCGACGCGGATGTCACGTTCAAGTCCAGCGATGGCGTTCTTTTTGCGTTGCACAAGAAGAACCTTGCCTCGCTCACTGGCGGGTTTCCTCCAGAAGATACCATCGCCGGAGAAGTTATCGACCTCCCTGAAGAGTCGGAGATACTGGAGCTATTATTCCAATTCATATATCCTCAGCAAGCCCAGACCCTTTCCAATTTACCATTTGAAGCAGTCCACAAACTAGCCCAAGCATCGGAAAAATATATGGTATATTTCGCTATGGGCGTATGCCGATTGCATATGGCGTATCTGGTTCAACAATACGTCGCTTCGAATTTGGTCGGGAAATTGATGGGATCTGGTAGAAAAACTCTGAAGATCATCATCGGATATGCCGTCGAGCATTCGTACATGGATATAGCGGACGAAGCAGCTCCTCTTCTGGTTGCTGAGCCACTGCAATCAACTATTATTTATTTCCCACTCGAATTTCAGGGCTCTTGGGTACGCACTGATATATTCCTTCCTTTTTGGCTTTTTTGATCCACTCCTAGGCGGTTTATCGGGAACAATGGACATCTGCTCACAGACAGACCTGTGCGTCGATAGAACTCCGCGCAGTCGAAAGAATTATTTGTGCACATTGCTGGAAAACATCTGAATCTCGGCCTTTCGAGCTGAGTGATATGCTAACGGACGTCGACAACTATACATTGAAGTTAAACTTAGACCAACATTGTAGTAGTAGGTACTACGGGTGGAAACAAGCAGTACGGAAAGAAATTGATAAGATCCAGAAGTTCAGCACTGTCTGCGAAAAGGTATTATATATAGTCAGTATTCTAAAATTTTACTCAATGCTGACGATAGTATTATATGTAGCCACTCAGTAATGATCTTGTAATGTAGTGTTGCACACGAGGTGACGCAGGTGTTGTCAAGAAATCGTATAGTAGTAGATATAGCTGATGATGGATACAGAACTTATTAACATTAGCTATGTATCAACTACCGTGAAATATTGGGAGCCAGGAGCTGAAATTAAGAAGTCAGGACTGAAATAGAACCACGGACGTCTTGCTTACCGCCCTTGCACTGGAGGCTCAATGAATGGCTGGGTGTATATTATCATCAGCAGATAATCAAGCTACCTGCTAGCGTGTATGGGGTACCTTTTCACACACAGAGCTAAATCTCCGAATGCCGTTGACTTTGCCTTGTACCTTATTTTTCCAAGCGTCCAATGAGTCTCTGCAATGCGTGCCTAATCTT